>JAUTDX010006559.1:0-32384 GCA_030844895.1 Ambrosia x helenae
GCACTATGGTACTCGTTGGGAAGATAATAAAACGTTCGTTAATTTGGTATATATATATTATTTTTTTAAAAAAAACTCGTATATAAAAGTTATTAACGTTTTAAAATTGTGTGGGGAAAATGGGAGATAAAGAACTTTTGGGATGAAAATTAAGAGGATACCACATGAACACACTTAAGGAAGAGTATGGCCTCTTTAAGTGTCATGTATGATTTTATGTTTTGGAATATTAATATATTTTTTTGAACGGTTAATTTCTTACCACATCTTCTTTTACACCTTTTACACCCTTTTTACACATTTTTTTGCACACCCTTGAAGTTGAACTCTCAACTTCACCCAAGAGAGGATTTCCTCTCCAATGGGTCATCGTGTAATAATAATAATAATTTGTATTTGGGTTGACCTATTTAATCCGTAATTAAACATATCAACCTTTCAATTGTTTAATTAAGCAAGTCTACTTGTTCATTGTGTGTTTCACCTATTTTTTTACAACCCAACGTCATGATTTATCACATGTACAATTTGATTATTACATGACGATCCGTTGGACATGTTTAGATAAATACGTTAAACAAGTCGTGTTAGGTTATGCACTGTTAAACGCATGCGCGTTAGAATTGTTTTGACACCAATATAAAAAAGTGAGACATGTTCCAAGTTTATCATTTCAACCGGTCTACAGGAAGCCAGGCAACCAACTAACCCAACACACTTTGCACCCTAATTGACTAACGGAATTTACCTAAGAATCAGGTGTACGTATTTAAAACACCATTTTAAAAAATTGCTAAAGTTTTTTAAAGTGTAAATTATTATTATTCAAAATAGGGTGGTAGAAGAAAGTAGTGATGGAATGTGGGTAGGTGGTAGGTAGGTAGGTTGTTGACCCACCACCAACCACAACTTTGTCTTCGTTTCTTTTCTTCACACCTTGACTTCTTTTCTTTCTATCATGTTTTAAAATTTAAATATTCCATGCTTACATATATATAATACTCCGTATCATTTTCCAACTTTAAAAATTATAACTTTATAGTTTATATTATCCTATAAAACGCATCAGTTATTAGGTTTTAATTTGTCGTTATTATTAATTTAGTGTGATTAATCGACCCATAAAAAGAGCTTTGGTTTTTTAATATGTTCAATTCATGTCACACCCTAAAATTTTAACTGTGGTATTTTACCGCGTAACGCATGACATACAATGATCCTATCAATGGTCGAATGAAAAATCATAAGTAAATAAAACCAAATAGTTCGAGTTTTTAAAAGTTTAGCAGAAGCATTTGTAAATACTAATGTGAACCATCACGCAAAACAAGCGCGATTTACCAAACCAACATAAAATAAATGTCAAAATGTTTGAAACTGACAAAATAATGTTTGATGTGCAAGTGCACCAAAGCAATTAAGTCGGTGAGTTCATAGGTTTTAATGTAAGTAAATTAGTTTGTCCGTTTGTTTAGAATCCACATTAATTACTCAGTTATATCTAATGTTAGCTAGACATCGTACAAGATATTAAAGCGTACATAAACCGTTACTGACTGTTGTAGTTTTGTTTGTCTTCCGTCACCGTCCATTACACGGTGACAAATGTTTAGGACAATATGCAGCTTCTCGGCCTCCAGTCAATATAGGTGGGGTGTCAGACCTAATAGATCTATCTATTCACATCTCCGCGTTATACTCTACATACTACGGTTTATACTGTAAGGACTATTAATGGAAATTACGCTACAGTTTACGCTCTGGTTTGATTTATCTTATCAATTAATTATCGGCGACTTTGCTAACTAGGAATTCATGAAACAATAAAATAAACATATGGGGTCGGGTTGGTTGGCCAAGTGGTTTTATTAGTTTGCCGGTTTATATTGAGTTTTTAGTTTTTAAGTGTGAATTTGCTAACTGGAACAACATAAAAAATATATAAATAATAAATGTTAAACAACCACTTTAGTTTACACAGTCAGTTCCGATTTTTAATTTCCTTACTCAGCACATAAAATTGATATACCATTAAAACCTAAGCCTTTAAATTATACTGACTCAACCTCAACCGACCTACTTACTTTAGTTTAAAGATTAAACCACTTTTAGCTATTTTTTTAAAGCCGGTAGTTTTCATGTTGGATTTAAGTTGTTTATATATTTACTTTGTGATAATAGCATTAAGGTGTTTGTAAGTTGGTGGCCCTACCACATTATTTTGGTGACAAAGATCTCAATAATCAAATGAATAATGGTTTTGACTTTTTCTAACCAAAAAGATGTCGAAATTATGACCCAACTGAATCTGTTATTAGTTACCTTATTGTCATTAAAAAAAAGTTACCTAATTGCATGGTTAATTCAACCATAGAACACACTTATTACTTTGGAAAATAGAATGACCGTTAATTTAACAAAATGAAAATTAACGTAACCCATTTTTTTTATTATGTTAATGTTCATTTTTTATATACATATCTTAACGACAGTATTTGTTAACAACATACATGTCAACCCTATTTAATTAACATGTTAAGCCATTTACATGATTATGACAAGTTTGCCCCATTTTTTTACCCTAGTCTTACAACGTGAGTACTAAATATCAACCCGTTTAGATAAATAAGCTATGTGATTATATCCAACTTACTAAATTTTAAGTATGTGCTAATGGGTAATTGGGTTGATTGTAACACGGATAAATATAAGCGTTATAGCGTCATGGTCGATTAAACAATTCAACCGGTCATACTTAACAATAATCCCGTCAGCCTATTTAATATGTGGTTAGGAAATAAATATGAACACTCGTGTCCGTCTAATCATGGTTACTACTAAATTTATACCAATAATTACTTGATACTTTTTGAATGTGATGGTGACTCAAGATCTATCAAATTAAAAAAAAAAAAAAAAACCTTTATATAGTTGGACCTTCTAGAAACATTCAGATTTTTATTTCATTGCTTTACTTTATGTTACTTTCTTGTTGTAATGATAACCACGAATAAATATTGAAAAAATTAGTTGCACCGTCCGAGTGGAATCAAAGATAGTCTGGTGGATGTTCTGTTATGTTTTATTGCCTAAAAGTGACCTTGAAAAAAGTCCAAAATGGTGTTTGCGGGTATAAAAAGTTATTTTCTTAGTCAAGATTCTTTTTTTTTTTTTTGAAAGGCAAATTTCACTCCTTATGGGACTTGAACCCATGACCTCCCCCTTAGGTGTTCCTAGAAGCTTTGCTTCTACCATTGGGCCACCAACCCCAATATTTAGTCAAGATTCTATTAGTAGTCATTTTAAACACAAAATTTTGTAAGTAAACTTCTATTGGTTCTTAACCTTTTGTATTTAGATTCCGTCTTGACTTCTATATACACTCTTTCTTTCTTTTTTTGGAAGGCATAGATCACTTGATAAACCCTTGGGTTATACAACCCCTAACCTTGAGTTTGAATCCCTCGCAGCGTGTCTCTCCACCTGGGTCATAACACTTTAAGGTAAGTCACTCGCCTCATTGCGGGAATCGAACTAGGTACCCAGGTGGAAACCTCCAAAGGGGAAAACCTCCTACCCGACCTCATATACAGTCTTTCATATAAAACAAACAAGACTAAAGATGACAACATGGACGAGTTTGGATGACACTTTAAAAATGGACGCTGATTAAAACAAGTCATTTTTATTACATGTTAAATCAGGTTGGGTTGAGTTTATCTACAATAATTAAAACAAAAGTACTAAAAAAACATGGGTATCTTGATCTTTGGAATTTAAATTTTCATCCTCGAATAATCAGGTCATTGTCTAGTGTACTGAAAAACTATCTACATGTGATCTGAACTTCAAAGAGAAGTTAGCAACTCTTATTTGAATCAGTTGGAATGCAATTATCCCAAGATAAGTGTTGACATGTGGGTCATGAAAAGTTATGGAGTTAAAGCTTCTTTGAGTAACCGAAGGGGGAGTGCTATAGCGGTATTTGATGACTTTCTCTAGGAGATGTCGTCGGTTGGAGTCTCGTTCATGCAAAATGTAATGTACGAGCCAATGGTTTTACCATAGTGAACCTCCGGGCGGTGGGTTTCCTCTACAATTGATCACGGGCCCTCCACCAGCATTGTCTGGGATCATGGGTGTTAACAAACATGGATTCAACAATAAACTCTATATTATTCAATACCAACCAAAGTATGAAACCCTAATTGATACGAACTCAAAATTACATAGAAAACCTCACTACAACTCTCAAAACCCTCAAACAGGTTATCAACTAGATAACCTAAAACAATAACAAGACTCACACCTGATTATAGACTAAGACAGTCTAGAATCAATGAATCAACAATACTGAGTATCAACTGAGAGAGAGACGAAGGATTGTGTAAAGAAACAATAAGAGATAAAAAAAAGTGACCAGGGAAGAGTGAGAGGGCAATATATAGAAGCCCTCAAACCTTCCAATCAGAAAACACACGTACATCCAACGGATGAGAAACAACCTCACAATCCAACGGCCATAGAAGAAGCTTCACACAGATTGCTAACCTGGCAATATAAGCTCACCAAAAAGATAAATGGGCTGGGCCCAGGCCAAAGGCCAATGGGCTAAAACAAATAGCAAGCAACGGACTGGACAACTTCAACATCTAGCCCAAACAGCAACCATGACCAGACCAATATCACGAGCCCACCTGAAACATACTTATGCAACATATTAAAGAAAGGCAAAAATAAAGTGACCAAGCAACATGATTAACATGTTTCCTCTACAATTGATCACGAGCCGTCCACCAGCATTGTCTAGGATCATGGGCGTGGATGGCCTTTTGCCTGCGAGTGTACCTGAATGGTTGGGCTTTGTTGGATGTTAAAAAAAAGGTTCTTTGAGTAAGTTGATATCAATTTAAAGTACGTGTTAGGCTCATGTAGTACTTGGACTCATGGAGACCAAATGTGCATTCTAAATTTGGTCAAGATGATTTCTTTCGGAAAAGCACTTTAAGTAATAGTTTACTATATCATATTGAGAACAAGACATTGAAAAGGTTTACGGTTTCAGGCGTGCCAAAGTTCCAAAGTTGTTTGTTACTGAAATGTTTATAAGTAGACTTGTTCATGCGAACATTGATAGTTATTAGTGTATTTTGGCTTATACATGTGTGTACCATTATTTATACAGACAAAAATGTTTTTCTCCTTTCTTTATTTTCAGTTCTATCACACATTTCACTATTGGTGGATCTTGAACAACGTTTGCAGTCAAATCTGGAGGCAAGGGCCCACCCTGTCCCTTAAGAAGCTCCGCCATTGTATCTCACCCAACATTCTGCAATTGCATCTCCTTGTAAAAATGTGTTACCACCGTGAGGTCCTTCTACCACTCGCAAAACCTTTGATCAGCTGAATATAATATGATCATGTTTATTAATAAACATTGCTATTTTTTGTTGTGTAAAGAAAAGTTAAAGTTAAAAACTTTCAATAGGGAGCGATGTATCTAAACCAATATACTAGTACTAACCATAACGATCAAGTATTTCTTTAGTTTACAAGTAAATCAGCTGATTCAAAAGTATATATGCACTTACATTAAAGGCATCAAACTAGTTATTTTTCAAATCCAATGATAATTAGTAGATCTGGCAATTTTAACCCATCTAATTGGGTTTGGGTTTAAGATTTGAACTTGTGGGTTGAATTGGGTTTAATATAATTTTCAAGGGGGTTAGGATGGGTAATTTTAAATGTTGGAAATAAGTAAATGGGTCAGGATGGGTATGTCAAAGAAAGTAAATGGGTCAGGATGAGTATTTTCGAATAACTACATAGGAATCTTAATTAAAACTCACCCAACACCAAAAGGTCTGATGCTCGATAGAAATCTATGTCTTTAACAACGAACAATTGTATCTTTTGCATTTGTTTACAGACCTGGTCGATTCGAAACCGTCCGGGTTGTTAGCGGGTCGTTTGAGTAAAAAAGTTTTGGGTCTCTAATGGGCTCGGTCAGATCGAAATGGTCCGGGTCACTAACGGCCCGGTCAGGTTGAAACAGTCTGGTCGGGTCAAAACGGTTTGGGTCGCTAACGGGCCAGGTCGGGTTTAAACAGTCCGGGTTGTTAACGGGTCGGTTGGGTCGAAGCGGTCCATGTTGTTAACGGGCCTAATCGGGCCAATACGGTCCGGGTTATTAACAAGCCAGTCAAGTCAAAACAGTCCGGTTCGTTAACAGACGGTCGGTCAAAACGGTCGAGGTCGTTAACGGGCCGTGTGGTCAAAACGGTACGGGTCGCTAACGGGCCGGTCAGGTTGATACAGTCCGGGTCGCTAACGGGCTAGGTCGGGTCTAAACAGTCCAGGTAGTTAACGGGCCGGTTAGGTCGAAATGGTCTAGGTCGTTAACGGATTTGATCTGGTCAATACGGTCCGGGTTATTAACGGGCCGGTTGGGTCAAAACAGTCCGGTTCGTTAACGAGTGGTCAGGTCGAAACGGTCCGGGTCGTTAACGAGCCGGTCGGGTCAAAACGGTCCAGTTCGTTAGTGGGTGGTCGGGTTGTAACAGTCCGGTCCGGGTCGCTGACGGGCTAGGTCGGTCTAAACAGTCCAGGTCGTTAACGAGCCGGTCGGGTCGAAAAGGTCCGTGTCGTTAACGGGCCTGATCGGGTCGATACTGTCTGGGTGGATATCGGGCTGGTCAGGTGGGCCGGTCGGGTCGAAACGGTCTGTGTCATTAATGGGCCCATTTGAGTCGAAACAATACATGTCGTCAAAGGGCTTGGTCGAGTTGAAATGGTCCGGGTCATTAACTAGGCCGTTCGAGCCGAAACGGTTCGGGTCGTTAATATTTTTAATTTTTAAAAAGTTGTATTAATTTTGATCTGAACCCATCTTGATCCAAACTATCATGACCCAAATCCATCCTGATCAAACCCATCCTAACCCATTTTTTTTAATCTACGCATCTTGACCCAAATCCATCCTAACCCAAACCCATCCTGACCCAACAACCAACCCAACCTACCCATTTTGCCACTCTAATAATTAGATAATAAGGTATGATAAAGCTAGGATCGGTGGGATTAACCGATCCTTCTCGGACTCTACCTTAGCTTTGCTATTGGTGGGATTAACCGAATATGATGATGAAAGCTAGGATCGGCAACTATTCTCATATTTACTTCAGTAAACTCATCTCCAATTCTAATATCTATAACCTAAAACAAATAAACACACTCAAACTAATATGCTAGTCTTTTTAGTCAGAAGAGCTATAGTCAACGACTTAACCCACAATCAGGATTCAGGAACAAAGGAATAACATGAAATATTATTCCTATTTTATATTCATCTAAATACTTAGAACATACACATACTAGTTGAAAATGTGGAGACTTTACTATATAAAAACAACAATGCTTTTAGGAAAAATATTATCTTCTGGAGGGTAAAGGCAATACATTCGTTGCGAATCTTTTATCTCATTTCTAAGAAATGTAGAATCAATATGATCTTTTGAGCATGTAAACGCCTTATTTTGCAAAACTTGCTTCTTCTTTATAGCTCTTTTTCTGCTTCCTCCATAGGGGTCATGCACCAAAAAGGCAAAAACCTATGGGATCATGATCGTGTTTCAATATCTCATAATACATACAAAAATAAATTATAAATTGTGGGGTCAAGTGTGTTGGTGCCCTCTACTTAGGTTCTCGCCTAGAGTCCACTATACAAAGAAAAGCTCGGAATTCTTTGGAAATTTTGGTTAATCGACATCTTCCATTGCTTTATCCGCATGCGTTTAACTCACTAGCTATCACATTCACCCACATCAATTCATTGTGTGTTTAGCGTTTAGGGTTGAGGAAGTGATCAAGTGAAAAACATAGAGATGGATAGTTATTGGGAGGATTCTAACCCTAAATCCTATCATTTGCGTAAGGGAGGGAAGGGTTTAGGGTCATCGAGTTTCTACCTGACAATGGGAAAAAGAAACAGGTACCCGTTATCAAAATGTGTCAAGTATGACGAATCCATATTTTGATTAACGGACTTGTACCATCGAACACTATATATGAGACTGGCTATTGGACCCCGTGTCGTGCTGGTTTGGTAGATATCACACTCTATTAGATATTTCTGATTACATACGCATGGTATGTGTTGTTATATGAAATGAAATGACAATAGATATCGAACTAAATATAAAGTATGGTTTAAGTTTAGGTGTTGTGTTCCCGAGTTAACTAAACGGGAGAAAAGAAAAGAAATGAAAGGAAACATGTGTTCCCGAGTTTCATTAAAGGAAGGAAAAGAAAGGAAAACAAAATATGGTGTATTCCCGAGTTTCATTAAAGGAAGGAAAATAAGGAAATAGAAGGAAATGGAAGGAAAACTAGTTAAAATTCTTTAATTTAGTTTTCCTTCCGATTTGGAAGGAAACTGAAGGAAAGAAAATTTATCCTTTCTTTTCCTTTCCTTTCCTTCAATATGAAAACTTAATAATTTTATAAAAAAGACAATCAACTAAATACAACTTTTAAAAAGAACAATATGGTGCAACAACAGAATTAGAAATAGAATTCGCTTCTTATTTAAAACAAGGTTTCATTGCATATATAGCCCAGTTCAACCCATTAAAAAAGCGGGCCTTTGTCAACGAGCAATCCGGCTAAACTTTGTAGAATTGTAGGTAGGCCTCAAAGCCCAATAATGGTTTTGGATTTGCTTAAGAAAATGGGTTTGGCAAGGCAGATTAATCATTAATCATTAACTAGCTTTTTTACCCGCTGTGTGTTGCGGCGGCGTCGTACGCGACGTGATAAATTATAGACTACAAACCGATTCGTTTCCAAACTAAATTTACTCTTTACGGGTCTTGAACCGTGTTTTTAAATTTTAGCACCTTTCCCTGGCTCAGATTTAACCCAACTAAATTACAATGGTGTCCTCTAATTATTTCATATAATCTTATCTATGTTACCTTATTAAGGAGGAGAGATGGCTAAGATAGTCATTTTACCACCATTTTAAGATGGGAGTTGAAGAGTTCCTTAACAAATATCTAATCTTTAGTCATTTTCTTCCCTTTATACCCCTCATGTACAACATGTAATGCCAATAGTACATGTGTAATACACACTTTATCTATACTATCTATAAAAGAATCTCTCCGGTGAAGCGTCATCGGTTACCAATTCATCATTGATGATTCATGAAGCATGTTGGTTACAAATAATTGGTTTAAGTATGGTTTTGAAACATATGTTGTTGCAATAATTTTTGTAACTGCATTGAGAACAATTGGCTCAGAAAATGAGGTATTTTGTTTCGTCATTATGTTGGTGCTCCGGGTACCGATCCTCCAATCTCCGATGACCGACGTTGCTCCCTAATTGGAAATACTGAATAGTAAGAGAAAATGTATGTATGATTATTTGATTTATTACTGTGCTTTTGTAGTTGGACCATTGAGTTGTTATGTTTAATGTTTGTTTATAATTTGGTGTTCTTTGATAATTCGATTGGTTTTATGATGTTTATGTTAGTGAATGCTAAGTTTGTATTTTGATTGTGCTACTATGCCCAAATGGATTTCAATCTCAGATACATAATCATCCTCATGAACTTTGGGAAGATGGAGTTACTGATCACCTAAAGCACACTTCAATTTGGTAGCATGTTTTTATATTAAAGTTATTAAATTGTAGTTTATTAAACTTGTCGATATTTTTACAAAAGGAAACAATTAAAGTGATGTTGTCAACGTGCTTATATCCAATAGTGCTAACTGTCCCGATGTTACATAGTCGCTTCGCGTTATGGTTTCTATTCTTGTTGTTTTGTTTCGTGTCTTGGGGTTATATGTATATATTTGCAGGTTTAACATGAGGATTAGATGTCATAAATCTTTGGTGGATGTTGCGGTAACAAAGTGCGAGGCATCAGGTTGGGCAGTATCTTAAGGAGACTGATACAGGCTAGGAAAGCTGAATACAAGATGCTGAAATGAATGGGTCTGAAACAATCAAGTGCAGAGTAATATGGATCTATAGACTACACTATGTTCGGTGGAATATTATTATCAAATGGGTTTTTTCGCTGCTTTGAACAGAAAGATTAAGCAGAGATCAGCGAAAAAAAAGGAAAAAAAAAGATAGAAAGACAGAAAGATAAAAAAAAAAGAGGTTCTCTATGAGAAGGGGTGTCGGAATAAAGATCGTCTTCGAATAATAGAGTGGGGGCAGGGCTGAAATATTTACTTGGTGTGAGTGTGTTTTGGTGATGTATGCGCATCGGGAAGGTGGGGGTAGTTCCTTGTGTGTGTTTGGTGTGTGTTAAAATGAGTCAATTGGGTTAAAATATGGCGTGGTGCTAACTGTCCTAATGTTGCATAGTCGTTTCACGTTATGAGTTCGATTTGTGTTGTTTTGTTTCTAGGGGGTATATCGTATACGTATGATTTGCAGATCTAACATGATATTTATTGCCATATTGGAGTTGAAGTATTGGAATTTATGTGAATCAGATAGGGTGTTCTTTGGGTATTCGTGGGGGTGTAACGCTATAGGGTGGCGAATAGATTTTTCTTGTTGGTGGATTGTAAATAGGTGGCCAGCGACCTGCTGGTCCTTTTCGGTTTTAATAAAATGGTTCGTTTAGCTGTTAAAAAAATGATTCGTCTCCCAAGTATTATATTTTTCCAAATAATTTACACACTGATGCTTCATATAATCAAATCTCACTTTCTTATGTGTTGTTCATGTACAGTCAACTGTGACTGACCAAAAGAAATGTTGAAAGAGCAAGGTTTCAATTAGGTTCTTTTCAAGTGCTTCCACGCTGAACATTAATACCCATGAAGATGTTTACTGTTGGATTGAATTGAAAACAAAACTCACAAGGGATGCAAAAGCCATATACTCTTTGGTTACCATATGCATTTACTTTTTATTTAACAAATATATTTTATTATACTTTTTAATTGATAATAAAGTTTCTTAACGACTTAGTTTAATTTATTGCGCTAATGGGTCTTTTGGTTTATTTAGTTTAATTTTTTTTTTCTTCATTCAATACTGAACCCAGACGACAAAAATTGGTTTGGGTTATGGTAATGGTTATGGTTATGGATCATAACATAATCGAACCATCATGCGCACTTCATTAAAATCACTAACATTAACATAGCTATTGTGTCCCCGCCGCATCACACGGGCACCACACTAGTCTTCTATATGAAAATTCGACTTTTTTATCTTTGTTTCTAACTCTTTTACTTTTGGAATATCCAAATTACCCATCTCACATTGTGTTTTTCTCCCTTATTTCTCTTCAACTTTTCCTTATTTTCCCTCTCATATTTCTTTATCGTCTAACACATATATGGTCTCCTTCGTTCCCTTTTTTTAATCGGAATTGAAAAACCACCAACCTACGATAGATGAAACAATTAAAACCACCACTATATTGGATTATAAGTTATAGAGAAAATTTATAGAAAACTAAAGTAAACCACTCTATTTAAAGGCTCATACTTAGCCCTCTATATTTTGCTATGAGTGCTTAAAAAGGAGAAAATGTATCAAATAAGTGTTTGTGAGTAAGATTAAGATTGTGATAGAGAGTTGGATGTGAGAGGTTTTTTAGAAAACAAAATAAATTAAAAGAAAAATATGTTTTAGTTAAATTATATAAAGACAAACTTCAATGTGAATTCTATGAGACTAGAAGCTTGATTGAATAATCTATCTTTTGTTTTTGGGCTAGTATTTGGGCTAGTTCTTCGCTAATGGGTTTGTGGGCTAATTTATTGTCTTTTGACTTAATCTTATGTTTTTGCTAATCTTCCAAAGTCTCCATTTTCCATAAAGCTGATCCACAGTCGTATTGTGTATCAATGGTGGGGCTTCTATGCCTGAACCTTTGAACGATTGGCAAAATCGACCCACGGTTCTGACATGGGCTTGTTTTTGTGGGGCCCAATTCTTATAAACCGTTGTAATGGATATAGGGCGCTATTGGGGGTTTAAACATTTTCTTGGATGTTGTAATGGATATGGGGCGTTGATGTGGCGCAATGAAGCCCATAGGGGCTTCTTTCCATACCATTCGGCCTTAGATATATGTTAAGTATAATTATTAGAGAGATAGATATGATAGCTGTATCCCATTATGATACAGTTGTATCCCATTATGATTTAGTATAAACTAGAATGTAAGCCCCGCGCGTTGCGGCGGGTTGTTAGGGTTAATAGACGTGTGTTATTTTAGTAGTTATTGAAGTAATATAGATATATGATATTGTTACAAAAGGGCAACCATATGTTGGTACATCTATTACACCAATGATATATCATAAAATTTATACATGATATAAGGATATAACACCCTTGAGTTGTTATCTTCAAACATAAAACAGACGGTGATGATCATGTAGGGTCGGGATTCGTTGTTTGGAGCAAACGATGACGACGTTGGCTGGTATTTATTATATATAGTAGTTTAAAAAGTTGTTGTTGCCGTTGTTCCCCACCACCGTCGTCTTCCCCTCTGTGTAAGCCGCCATCACCGCTGTCGTACCCACCTCGTTGTTCCTATATGTTAGGTAGATTGACAGGTTATAATTGAGGGTTAATGGATTTGATTTGAAGAAAGGGAGGAACGAGAGTTGAGTGTGGGTTGAGAAGATGTACAAATGACAAAGCTTGAAGTACAACCCATTATGCATAGAAAACTTATAAATTAATACTATATAAATAGGCTAGATGTTTCTTTATTTTCATAAACACAAAATACAATACAAAATACTTTCTCTCTAACCTATCTTCTCTCTATCTAGGAACTGTATTTCATCATGGTATCAGAGCCACATTTCTAGGGTTCCGACAAACTTACAGTTTTCCGGCAGCCCTCCGGTCATCTTCTCCGGCGAGATTTCGGCAACTGATTAAAAAAATCAGATCTTTCCTCTTATCTTTCTTTTTGTTCTTGCTGCTAAATCCATGGCAGATTCAATCAATAATCCAGAATATGAGAATTTTGTCATAAACATTGAAAATAATGAAGTTTCACCAACCTTTGCACGATTGTTGACACATGAGGCTAGACTCCTGCAAAGACAAGCATCAAATCCTCTTATTGTAGCTATGACTGCAACCACAGGTTCTATACCTGTTCCTCATCAGCCTCCGATTTCTGATATTATCTGTCAAATATGTGCCAAGACTGATCACAAAGCTTCCTCTTGTTATTTTCGTTACTCTGATTCAAGTAGTTTTGGAAGAGAACGTGGAAGGAATCACGGTGGTTCACTCAGAGAAAGGTTTGGGAACAACAGAGGAAGGTTTAACAGTGCTCATATAGGATATGGTGTTAATCGACCGGTTCAAAGTGGAAATCAAGGAGGTGATTATTCTGCAAATTCAGTGTTTGGATCTAGGTTTCATATTTGAGAATGGATGGAGATGATGGAGTTTGTTATAATCAGAATGGTGGACCGTGTTTTTATCCTTCATTTGGTGGACCGGGTTTTTATTCTTCATTTGGTGGCCGGGTGTTGATCATTATATCAGTGGGCCAAGTTCATTTGTTGGGCCTTCATTTGATGGACAACAGTCAGGCATGTTTTACTCTGGACCTGAAGTACTTGGGCCTGGTCTACCTGTTGTTAATAATTTTGTTGTTGGACATTCGACTGGAGTTGGGTCTTGTATTGTTCCTGGCCATTGTTCCTGGCCCCTCTACAGGCCCATCAGTCCCCGGTTTTGGGCCCGATCATTTTTCTAGTTAGGTTAAGGCCCAACTACCACCACATTATGGATTGTAGAAAATCTCACTTTTTATTTCTGCTAATCTTGCCAAATATAGATAGTAAAAAAACAAGAGAAGAAGAAGATGAAAAACAAGAGAAGAAGAAGATGAAAAAACAAGAGAAGAAAATAAGAACATGAAAAACAAGAGAAGAAAATGAAAAACAAGAGAAGAAGATAAGAAGATGAAAAATAAGAGAGGAAGAAAATGCAAAACAAGAGAAGAAGAATCGAGAATCAGAAGATGAAAAAGATGATTATAGAACTAGAAGATGAACAGAAGAATCAAAGTTGTCTTCGACTTGTCAAGCTTCACGTTACATCGCCCCGTTCAGCTTGAGGGGGCATATTAGAGAGATAGATATGACAGCTGTATCCCATTATGATACAGCTGTATCCCATTATGATTTAGTATAAATAGGCTAGATGTTTATGTATTTTCATTAACACAAAATACAACACAAAATACAATACAAAATACTTTCTCTCTAACCTATCTTCTCTCTATCTAGTTACTGTATTTCATCAATAATACATAAATACAACTTTCTTTACCAAATAGGAGGTGTACAAAGTTAATTTCGTAGCCAGATATCAAACTTGCTTAATAAATAACAAAAAAAAAAATTAACAAACAAAGGCAAATTATCTATACTTATCTATACTTCTATATCTATATTATTACTATATAATGGGTTCTAGATGGTAAGATAGTAATTTTCATTTAATTTTAAGACACATAAAAACATTGATTTTGCATTTGGTGAGTGTTATAGCATAAATAATTTCTCATTTACAATATTGTCCCTCTACATTTTAGCATTTAATAATGTAGTGTAATAAATGACAAACAATAATGTAGTGTTATTACATCTAGCATTTATATTTATAATGCAATAGTATTTTATAAAAGCTTGTAAAAAAATTTATTAACTTATACTAAAAATAATACATAAAAATTTGACTAACATATTCAAACTCAAATAAAAGAGATAGGCACCGTCTCATTCGTGACTGACTAGGTCATTAGGAAAACCAAAATAATTGTCATACAATGATATATGATGACTTTTAGTTTAAAAGTACAACAATCAAATAACTTATTAACTTATACTAAAAATAACACATAAAAAATTGACTAACATATTCACAGTTTCACACTCAAATAAAAGAGATATGCATCTTCCCATTCGTGACTAACTTGGTCATTAGCAAAACCAAAATAATTGTCAAATAAAAATACATGATGACTGTTAGTTTAAAAGTTATTGTTTATATAATAAAAGTTTATGGTTAAAAATTACAATCAGACAAATGTTGTGTTAATCAAAAGCAACGACATGGTTATTGTGTTAATCAAGAGCAACGTCATGGTTTCTATGATCCGCGCATACAACACAAACTTCTCCTTCACATCTATAGGTGTCTCCTTAGATGAAACAATCCCCAACATGAGAAATGGCGTATATACGTTCGGAGCATATTAGGGAATATACCACAAAATCAACCAGTTAGTACCACGGGATGGCAAACCCATACCACACACCATTCTTTATTTTTTATAGCTTCATTTAGAGTATTTATTTACTTTTTTTTACCATAGACTGAAATCTTGTCTTCTACTTTAAGTTTTCAGTATTCTCCTGCATCACTTTATATTTTCATGCGTGCCTTCAATATCAAAGGACTTCCACCAAAATAATTGTCAAACAAGAATACATGATGACTTTTAGTTTAAAAGTTATTGTATATGTAATAAAAGTTTACGGTTAAAAATTACAATCAATAAAAAGCAATGTCATGATTATTGTGTTAATCAAGAGCAACCTCATGGTTTCTTTGATCAAATGTGATGGTTTCTTTGATCCGCACATACAACACAAACTTCTCCTTCACATCTATAGGTGTCTCATTAAACGAAACAATCGCCAACATGAGAAATGGTATATACACGTTCGGAGAATATTCGGGAATATACCACAAAATCGACCAGTTAGTACCACGGGATGCCAAACCCATCCCACACACCATTCTTTATTTTTTTATGGTTTCATTTAGAGTATCTAGCTACTTTTTTTTTGCCAGATACTGAAATCTTGTCTTCTGCTTCAAGTTTCAGTATTCTCTTCCTTCACTTTATATTTTCATAGGTGCTTGCAATATCAAAGGACTTCCACCAAAATAATTGTCAAATAAGAATACATGATGACTTTTAGTTTAAAAGTTATTGTATATGCAATAAAAGTTTACGGTTAAAAATTTCAATCAGACAAATGTCGTGTTAATCAAAAGCAACGTCATGGCTATTGTGTTAATCAAGAGCAACCTCATGATTTCTTTGATCAAATGTCATGGTTTCTTTGATTCGCGCATACAACAAAAACTTCTCCTTCACACCTATGGGTGTCTCATTAGACGAAACAATTGCCAACATGAGAAATGGCATATATACATTCGGATCATATTATGGAATATACCACAAAATCGACCAGTTAGTACCACGGGATGGCAAACTCATCCCATACGCCATTCTTTATTTTTTATAGCTTCATTTAGAGTATTTAGCTACTTTTTTTTTCAGAGACTGAAATCTTGTCTTCTAATTCAAGTTTTCAGAATTCTCCCGCATTAATTTTTATTTTTTATTCGTACTTTCAATATCAAAGGATTTCAACCAAAATAATTGTCACACAAGAATATATGATGACTTTTAGTTTAAAATTATTATATATGTAATGAAAGTCTACAGTTAAAAATTACAATCAGACAAATGTTGTGTTAATAAAAAGCAACGTCATGGTTATTGTATTAATCAAGAGCAATATCATGGTTTCTATGATCAAATGTGGTGGTTTCTTCGATCCGCGCATACAACACAAACTTCTCCTTCACATCTATGGGTGTTTCATTAGATGAAACAATCGCCAACATCAGAAATGGCGTATATACGTTCGGACCACATTAAGGAATATACTATAAAATTGACCAGTTAGTACCATAGGATGGCAAACCCATCACACACGCCATTCTTTATTTTTTATGGCTTCATTATAGTATTTAGCTACTTCTTTTTACCAGAGACTGAAATCTTGTCTTCTTCTTCTTCAAGTTTTCAGTATTCTCCTGCATTGCTTTTTATTTTCTTACGTGCTTTCAATATCAAAGGACTTCTCTTACATGTATTGTGTTCAGGAGTATTGCTTTTAATCATTATCTTTCACTTGTGTTTTTTGCATTTAGAAAACTCTATGGTGTCATCTATTGTTTCAAACTGTGGGTTAATTTTACACCGCGTGATGTTTATTACAAACTTACAGTGTTATTCTACTACAACATCTACACCTAGTTTCTACTAAAATTGTACGCCCCCGATCATATATTACACATTATCAGTATGTTTGTATAATGTACAGCACCAACAACCTGATTGACCAAAAGCAACAACCAAACACAATGCAGCCCCGTCACAACGCGCGGGTTCCTGCTAGTTATTATTATTATTATTTACTATATAATGGATGCTGGATGGGTAAAATTGTCATTTGATATTCATTTAAGTGGGCAATATTGTGATTTCATTTAGTTAGCTAGACAAATTTAATACTAATAATTAATCATTAAAGTAACATTGAATACTATCAATAATTAATACGCAAACTAACCTTGAGAAGCAACATAAATGCCAAAGTTTTTTTAACGGCCAACAAACAGATGTCCCAACTATCCGGGGTACCCACCAATTGGTTACAAAAGCAATCTATACGTCTATTAGTGAAGACACGTCTTAGGTGCCCGCCCACATGTTGCACTGGGTGGCCATAACCCACCAAGCCACCAGTTCCGAAGAAAACATGACCCCTCACCCGTTCGAAGGCACGGTAGTGGAGAATCAATAAAACCCAGTGGGATCAAGGATTGAACCTGGCAACTCAAGGAGGCTAGGCTCTACCCATCATTTCCCATGCCTCTCCACCACAAGGGAGGGGGCGCAAAAGTGAAAAGAGCATATAATCAATTTCTAGCATCAATTCACAATCACGACGACCTTTAATTTACTAATTATTATCAGTCCAAGCCACCATTGTTTTCTCAACCTCACAAATAATGTACTATCCACTATATCGCTTGTTTCTCTCTGGTTACAAATCCTCCACCGCTGCTTGTTGAACCAGAGACGGGATCCCAACCATCACCATCACCATTATGCCTCTGCTCTCCGACGTCATCCATAATCACCGCCCCTACTGTGTTCTTTTTATAGCCTCTTTGTGACCAGATACAAATCATCAACATTCCGTAGGTAGGGCATCTTGTTCCCTTGCAAGGTAAATCACAACTATAACTATTCTTCCCACAAAATTGTGCAACCACTACAAAAGAAGATAAATTATAAAAACAAACTAGATTAAAAATTTTAAAACAGACGTTATAGTCTTGCACTTTTGTATTTCGTGCAAACCCATCAACGCATCTATTACAACTTCTGCAGTGTTTTCTATACTTGCACATCTACATAAAATAATATATCTAAATAATAAATTCAATGATTATTTACACAAGCCTGATTATTGTAACTACCTATGGTTTAAGAAAGAACCATGTACAAAAAAATATATTATAAAAAGTTCATTGTACGAAACAAGACGGTGCAGAGGAATTAATTTAGAGAGAATATAAATGTTAAAAAATATCTCTGTATTGCACAATGTTCAAAATAGAGCTTATTCCACCCACCCTTGTTTTATTTCTTCATCATTTTTACAATCATCTTTAACAATACAACCACAGAATAATCCCCCAATTTTTGAAAATCAACCGGACCTATTATCCTCATGTATACCACCATTTTGAAACCATGTTTTGCTTGGTTCTCCAAAAGATTAACCGTTTCCTTATATGCAAACACACATTATACTTTTGTTTCAAGATTTTTATAGGTTTAGGGCTTCGTCTTTAAACAAATAAGTTAGGTTTTTTTTTTGATGAAATTGTTCCATTTACAATTTCAGTCAGAAGTACAATAGATGGTAAAAGTGCCCATCGACGGATAATATGTAAGTCAACGTAATTAACAAAACATAATGTAGCCCCACCGCAACGCGCGGGATCCTGCTAGTTCTCTTAAGATATCTCTCGTCACACTCCTGAGCGATATATTATCCTACCTAATACCACGCACCACACTCGCACGCTTAGAGAAAAATTAAAGTAAGTGCATACAAAGAGGGTTAGTTACCCAAAACATTAACCGGTTCATATGAAAAGATACTTGAGCTTATCATACAATTTATAGTTAAATAATCAACTCAAAATAACTTTAAACCACAAGTCTATCTAAAAGACATAGTCGTGAATCTTAGTTTTAAAAATCTTAATCCTTTGTAAGAGATTGGCTATGTAAATAGAAAGTGCATAACCATGCATTTTGTTTTTCCATACAAAACATGTTACTTAACTAGACATGACTATATGCATAGCAGAATATAGTCATATCCTTCTTTAGAAATTCGCACTTAACTTTACATGGTTACATTCATAAAAACGATATAGCCACGTAACAACATTAAAAAATACACTAAACTTATGACATGACCGGCATGCACATGCATTACCTATTTACCTACCTATAAACATGTCAGTTTTTTTGCTATATAGTTCATGATACAACTATATGCAAGATAATGACAAAGCCTTGATCTTCCATTTTCCATAAATTCCATATTTTGGTAGGTAGTAACATGGCTATGAAATTAGAAGTTACATAGTTATGTGACTTATGTCCTCTCCACCTTTTCTAATAGCTTATCTAGTTTATGGATACTTAATACTCCTCGATCATTAACTGTTCACCAACAAACATCTAGCTTTAGGTTACGTATTTTTTTAAATGTACTGGGACATCACCCTGATAGACTCACCCCCTCTCAAGTTCGAATCCAAGCACCAACGGTTATAACAACCCTCTTGGCCTGAGGGTCTAAATTGCATATTTTGTAAGTGACGAGGATCGAACTGGAGATCTCCTGGACATATACAATATGAAAGCAACTTGACTTTTAAAAGTCGTATTTGTCAATTTTTTAATAAATTATATTGAAATTCATTAAATTACATTATGATGTGTGGCCCGTTTTATAAACGGAAGGTTCAACACCCTAGTTTTTCCTTTGCTACACTTTGGTTACCTATAAGTCACCAATTAGCCATTACTATTCATTATGACTCTAAGATCAACATCATATAATTAACGAATGACCCACATGGCCATTCAATCTTAACCTAACAATATACGTGTGACCAATTTACAAGATTTCGATTAAATGACCCGTTACAACGAAAATTACCAATTCAAGCATGACTACTTTCTAATCCAAATTTAATAATTGTAAATCACTTGTGATAGTCTAAACAATAATCTATCATCTTGTTTAACCTAATAAAACACCAATTTTTGGATAGGACCATCTACTTAATTTAAAGACAACTTAGCTATTTTTTGAAAAACAAAACAAATCAAACACACAGAAAAAATGTTTCTCTTAAATAGTTAAATATCAATTTGTTGTGATTGATTTTGGAAATTACTTAATGACTTATTGTGATTTTCAATAACTAAATATGTCAATAAGGTTATAGGGTGTGAAGGAGACTCATTCTCAATGATGGTTCTCCATCTCACCTGTCATATCATCATGGGGTAGGTCGATGGTACAAGGGTGTGGAGGATGAGCCTCTCCCTTTGTTTTTATTTAATTAATATTTTAAATTTAATAAGGTAAAATTACATTAAAAAAACTATTACTAAAAAAATATCTAAACTACTCGACATTAAAAAAATTACAAATAAGCTAGTCCTGTGCGTTGTTTCAAATATATTTAACCAAGTCCGATTGAAGATTTTGATGTGTGTAAGTGTTATGTAACGAGAACGCGTTTAAATCTTGTTGATGTGGGTTAACCTCATTCTCCTCCGGAGCATTTTCGTCATACTCACAAATGGTCGCGCCTTCGTCTTCGAGGATCATGTTATGCAACAAGATATAAACATACATACAGTAATGCAACTTTTTTGGGGCGAAGGCACGTGCTGGGTTTTCAATGATGTGCTATTTTGATACTTAGCAAATTTTTTTTCTTTTTTCGTCGAACAGGTGCGGAATAGTTTTAACGATTGTAGAGTAGGTTAGGTAAATTACATTAGCAAGATAATACCCGTGCCTGTATTCCACCCCCGATATCGTAAACCTGGTATATGGGCCAGTTACTTTTATGACGTCGTCGAAAATCTCTAATTGATTGATGGCATTAAGATCATTATTCGAACCAGGAAATCAGGATTAATACCAAAGAAAGCATCCGAAACCCATAGATCTTATGAACAAACAGCTTCTAGGATTATTGATGGAAGTCCTTGATTGCATTTTGTGAACATCCCGCGCCATGCATTCGGGCAATTCCTCCACGGCCAATGCATGCAATCAATGCTTCCGAGCATTCCTAGAAAACCATGCTTATCGTGGTGGAACAGATACAATTTTTGGACGTCACTGGAGTTTGGTATTCGCAAATATTTCTTGTTGTACAGCTTCATCACACATTTTCTAAACTTGTACATACAGACATTCTCGTGTAGTTCTTTCGAACATCTTTAAGTATTCATCCCATGCATCGGCTGCAGTCACGTACGCTAGTTGGCGAAGTTGGCGAAGTGCCGCTATGCATTTTTGTATGGTGGTGAACCCCATTTTACCTCTCACATCGTATCGTAAGGCAGAAAATGGGTGAAAACTCGACACGCCATCGGCTATACGTAAGATCAGTCGCTGACTCATTCGGAACCTACGCCTAAACAAGACTTCCGAGTACAAGGGTTTGTCGGCAAAATAATCGGCTACTAATCACTTACACATATTTGCAAATACAAATATAATAAACATAAAAAAATATAAATACAATAAACATATAAAATCTAAAATTATAAATACAATAAACATATAAAATTAATCTAAAAAAATATATAAAACGGCATTAAAAAATCTAAATATAAAACTAACCTTCTCGGTCTCTGTTTATGGTCGTTTGTCTAGTTCGTAGTAGTGACAAGACTTCCTCTTCTTCTTCCTCACAATGATCTCTACCGCTTGCACTATGATATTTATAAAAAATTTACTGCTTCACGTGTAGATGCCAAATGTGACACCCCAGGAAAATCCCACATCGGCCGTGGCCAGGAGAGATCCTTGGTTCATAAGTAATGTCTTGCCTCTTAAATCATCAACGCGTTTTGGGGCTTAATGTTAGTGGATGAGAGGAGAACTCCACAGTTAAGCGTGCTCAGGTGGGAGAAATTCCAGGATGGGTGACCTCCTGGGAAGTCTCCACCAGGGTACCCAAAAACAAATCCGTGAGCTCTGGATGGGCAAAGCGGACAATATTGGTGGTGAGAGTGGCGGGGTGTTACAGATGGTATCAGAGCCACTCCTGTGCCGTTCGGGATGGTGGGTGCATACCTCATCAGGGACGATGAGACTCTAACGGGGGGTGAATGTGACACCCCAGGAAAATCCCACATCGGCCGTGGCCAGGAGAGATCCTTGGTTCATAAGTAATGTCTTGCCTCTTAAATCATCAACGCGTTTTGGGGCTTAATGTTAGTGGATGAGAGGAGAACTCCACAGTTAAGCGTGCTCAGGTGGGAGAAATTCCAGGATGGGTGACCTCCTGGGAAGTCTCCACCAGGGTACCCAAAAACAAATCCGTGAGCTCTGGATGGGCAAAGCGGACAATATTGGTGGTGAGAGTGGCGGGGTGTTACACCAAAGATGAAGAAGACATTGTTTGATTTTTGTATAAAATGGGGGAGTGTGTTTGGAAAATTCGGGGTGATATATGTATACAATGGATGAGTGTGTTTGGTATATATATACACACAATTGATTTTTTTTTAAATCCTCCAACGGTCAATCCCCCCACCCCCACCCCCCCCACCCCCCCGGCCCTTAAAAATCCTTCAACAGTCATATTGACCTTTTGGACCGTCGAGACCCGCTTGTAGAGGATGCCGGGGACGGGCCTAGGGGCGGTGTTGCCGTGGCTCAACGAGCCAAGCCGGCCCTAGACCGTCCCCCATTACCGTATAGCTTAAGTAGTTTGCAAACTCAATCCCAAACATCCTCGACATTCTCATTTTTCCTAATGTGATTAATCACCAAGTCTGTGATCTAACTAACATCTCAGCTTTTTATAGACTACTAGGTTAGATCGAGGTATGTCAACTAAGAATATGTGTTGTGGTTAGAGGTGAGTGATGACTTTATCCTCTAATATTAAGCCACGTAAGCGCTGACATGGCAGGGTGATAAAGTTGCAGCTCACTAGCCTGATCCTGTTGTCTGTAGAGGTGAGCAACAACTTTAGTGCACCCGTAGTGGAGCGCTTTGTGGTCATTTTGGGCCACCATAGCGCCGGGGAACACCGCCCCCCGGGCGCTATGGCGGCGTTATGGTGTTGCTCGTTATACACATGGCGGGCGTTTTGAAATTGGAGTTTGTGCTTTGGACCGTTTACAAACGGTCATATTCTTAAAAAAAAAAACCTTTATCAATCTATATATATATTAGATATCACACACATACAATACATACATACATCCTTCAACACACAAACATATCACCACAATGTCGTGTCCTCCCTCTGAAGACTCGTTTATCGATCTACATAAGCAGTTTTTTCATGACGACGACGCGGAATAGGAAGAAGCCGTTACGAGTGCGGTTATGCTAGCGTCTAGCGCGATGCATCATATAAATAATTCCGCCCCACGACTGATATTGTCTAGGGAATATATAGAGCGAGACCGTATATCCGCCAATGAGCGTTTAATGAATGATTGTTTCAATGAGAATCCGGTTTACGGCCCTGATATATTTAGGTCAAGATTTCGGATGAGTAAAAACTTATTTTTGCGCATTACCGAAGAATTAGAGTCCACATATGACTACTTTAAGCAAAAACCTGACGCTAGAGGGTGTTTAGGATTCACCCCAGTTCAAAAAGTCACTTCCGCATTACGTGTACTCGCCTACGGGAACACATACGATATCAATGACGAGTATTTGAAGATGGCGGAGAAAACCACACGCGATACCTTGCAGTATTTCTGCTACGGTATATTTACAAAATTTACATATATTTTTTTATTTCTGCTACGGTATTTACAAATATACATATATTTTTAATTAGTAGTTACACTTTATATATACATTTTATTTTTTTAGGTATATGCCAATTATATGGAAAACGATACTTGAGAAACCCGACATGGAACGAACTTCAACAACTATACGAAGCGCATTTACAAAGACATGGATTACCCGGCATGATTGGTAGTATAGACTGTCGTCAATGGCGGTGGTATACTTGTCCAACTGCATGGCGAGGTCAACATACACGCGGTGACCAAAAGGGACCAGCGTTGGTTTTACTAGCAGTTGCCTCACAAGACCTGTGGGTTTGGTCGGCCTTCTTTGGTCTCGCCGAGTGTATGAACGACATAAATACTTTTCAGTTTTCGCCATTGCCAGAGTCTTACATTGGCGGAACAATACCGAAAGCTGGGTTTTATGCAAATAATAATTACTACGAGCATGGATACTACTTGGCGGATGGTATATATCCGGAGTATTCAATGCTCGTCAAAACGTTTAGTCAAACACAAGATCAAAAAAGGAAATATTTTAAGAGAGTTCATGAGTCCGCAAGAAAGGACATCGAGAGGTGTTTTGGCGTTCATCAACAACGATGACATTTTGTTAGAAATCTTTGTCGTATGTGGGAAAAAAGAAAGGATTAGAATGGTGATGTATGCTTGTGTGATAATTAGGGGTGCAAATGAGCCGCTCGATTAACTTCTAAGAGCTCGAGCTCGAGCTCGGCTCGATTCGAGCTTTGTTTTTAAAGCTTGAGCTCGGCTTGATAGTAGTTTCTCAAGCTCGAGCTCGGCTCGGGCTCGGCTCGTTTAAATGTTTATTAGTTTATATATTACATTAAATAATATATATAATAGGCTCGTTTAGGCTCGATAAGTCAAAAGCTCGGCTCGGCTCGTTTATTAAACAACTTAAAATGTGGGGTAAATAATATAAAGTATTAATAAACCTAATATTATACTAGGCTCGATAAGGCTCGACGAGCCTGGCGAGCTTCATATGCCAGGCTCGAGCTCGAGCTCGATAAGTAAACGAGCTTCGTTTTAGGCTCAAGCTCGGCTCGAGCTCGATAAGGCTCAGCTCGTTTCGAGCTTTTTACCGAGCCGATCTCGAGTAGCTCACGAGCTGTTCGGCTCATTTGCACCCCTAGTGATAATGCATAATATGATATTTGAAGACGAAGGAAAGGCAATATGCCCAAACTATTTTGCAGAAGATGATGTTCAAGGGACGCAAGCGACAATGGAGGAGAGAGTGCAAAACAGTACCTTGTTGCGTTCCAAGGATATACATAACGCGTTGAAGGCGATTTGGTTGAGGAAGCATGGGCGATTCGCCCGATTCAACACAACCAAGAAGAAGAGGAGGAGGACGAGTAGTTCTTTTAAGTATTTGTAATTTTTTTATGTATTTGTAACTTTTTTAAGTGTTTGTAATTTTTTAAGTATTTGTAACTTTTTTTAAGTATTTGTAGTTTTTTAGTATTTTGTAATTTTTTTAGTATTTGTAATTTTTTTATTTAATTAAATATTATTAGCTATTTAATATTATTATTTAAATAACAAAACAATAATTAACCAATGATTACCCAATCATTTATAAAGCCCCATAACGCCCCTTCCCACTACACCCTCTTTTTCCATAACGCCCATTCTATTATTTTATAATATTTTAATCCCCCTAACGCCTCATAACGCCCCTCCACTATACATGCCCTTAATCACCAAGTCTGTGATCTAACTAACACCTTAGCTTTTTATAGACAACTAGGTTAGATCGAGGTATGTCAACTAAGAATATGTGTTGTGGTTAGAGGTGAGTGATGACTTTATCCTCTAATATTAAGTCACGTAAGCGCTGACATGGCAGGGTGATAAAGTTGCAGCTCACTAGCCTAGTCCTGTTGTGGGTAGAGGTGAGCAACAACTTTATCCATTTTTTTAAATTATTATTTTTTAAACTTTATTATTTTAAATTTATATAATATTTAAATTTGTAACACAAATTAAATAATGAACATAAAATATTCTTTAATAAAAAAATTAAAAGACATAATTAATAAAAAACATAAAAAACTAGTAAACTACTCCTATTCGTCGTTGAGCTCTTGTTCGAATTCCTTCACGAGGCGGTCATGTTCTCGTTAAAGCACTGCCCGACGATGTATTGGGAGGTTGCTAAAGTCTCTCGTTAAAAAGTCTATGTTTCTCAATCCTACTTTATCGATTTTAGCTTTCGCCGTCAGTTCCCTTGTAGTCCTTATTTTGCTAATTTCCCCCGAGAATTCGTTATCGGCTTCATTAGCAGTTTGTTAGCTTTCGCTTTGTCACTTACAACTGGTCGACCTAGGGGAGACGGGGGAAGACCCTTATCAGAGTTTAGGTCAATACCCACGTGAGCATCCGAGCTTGTGGAGGACATATACCCACCCGATGAAGAGGTTTTGGCTCGCTTTGATGACGAGCCGCCTTCGCTCATGTCTTCAATCGAAATTAGCTCCACCCATTTGGAGCAATTACGAAGGATTTTCCACAAATAGTCTTCATCCCACGTTTTGTTGGTCTTGTACTTGCGTAACACCTCATCTTTTCACTCGTCGCAAGTGAACTGATAGACGATCGCTAGACCCACTTTGACGCCCTCGATTAGCGTTCCTGTTATGAAGGTTAGTAAACACGCCCACGTATTTTCTAATCTCAGCCCACCAGCCGGAAATCATATCCGAGGAACGCATTTGACTCTCGGCTTGTTCATAAAAGATTTCTCGAATACGTCTCCAAAAAACCTTCGCCCATTGGTAGTCGGCTACAAATATATATATATATATATATATGTGTGTGTGTGTGTGTGTGTGTAGTTAAAAAAATTACTTGCAACATATATATAGTTAAAAAAATTTATACCGGCTTTTTGATATTCCGAAACTTCCACCCAAGCCCGACAAAGGGCTATTTTCTCCTCTTTCGTCCAAGGCGTCACTTGACGCTTTGGTCGTACATCTTGTTCGGGCGGTTCACCACCCCTACCACCACTTCTGCCACCACGTCTGTCGGCCGACCGTCCTCGGCCACCACCTCTAGCCGCTGGACCACCACCCCTACCACCACTTCTGCCACCTCGCTTTGGGGTGGTGGTTGTGAATCCAGAATTACAAATCCGGAGATGGTGGTGGCATTTGGCTAGGATTATTTTCGAGTTCATTATTCGTACCATACTCACCTTCATCTAAGAACTCTATAGCGGGTTGGTAACATCCTTCCCATTGTGACGGATCCATTTTTTGAAGATCAAATGTTGCTTTTTGATTTAGTGTTTGTAGGTTGAAGAGTGTATTTGCTTGTTTAAAATGAATAAAAAAGTTTTTTTTTTATAAATAGCCAAACTAGCCGTTGGCTAACGGCTAGTTGGCTGCCAACAGTCATATTCCCCTCGCTAGCACACGCAATTGTGGTACTTGCCCTCGCTCGCGCCAGCGTTCACTAGGGGTTGTGGATCAAGCTATCCACGTGGATCAAAATGAGACTTGCGGCTGATCGCTCGCGACCCCAACACATAGTCTAATTAATCCGTTGTTTCATATTTTTGTTTGATTTTGGTGAGACAAACATTAATTCTTTGATATAGATATTAAAAGTTATAGCGTGTCTGAAATTTCGTATCAAAAATCTTTCATAAATCTATTTATTACAAAGTAGGGATAAGTTTGGTATGGTACTTGTACGGAAAGTATTGTTGCTTAAAAATCGCAAAATAATGGCATCGGTATCAATACTGAAAATGCTCGGTATGCTACCGGAACGATATTTAAAGGTAAATCAACCAAATATACTGGTATTGTACTAAACCGAAAATACCGATCTCGAAAAATGCAAAAAGTGGGAACTGAATGGTTCGGTAAGGTATAATATTCAGCAGTTCGATTTCGGTAGGTAGTTCCATTTGCTCATCTTTATTAATAAGGCTATACAAGAATAATAGAAATCAACCTTGGTAGTATATATTCAGAACATGTTAGGATTCTATAACAACTATTTGGAGCATTTCCTTTTTCTGTTCTTTTTTGTCATGCTTGACAAGGAGTGGCAAGTTCTTTGATTTTATGCATCATTGAACTCTTTACCTTTCATGCTAGAAGCATGATAAGTTCTTTGTGTAATAATTTAATGCAGCCAAAAATATTTTTTGTAAGTTTTCACTTTTCATTGTCAAGTCATGTAAATTGGGCGGGCACAAATGGTCACTTATGAGTGGGGTTCATTTCATGTTACACCATGTCTATATTTTTCTGAAAGAGTATACGTTTTGAGGTTCATTGTCTGTTCACATTATCCATGATTTATGAACGTATCATGAATTTGTCAATACCTAATTACATAAAATAGCCAATGATGGTAGGGTGAATAATAGTTCCACGGGTACTTATTTTTTATTGGATCAATACAATTTACGTCGTTAAGTGATGCCTCATCACCAATGGCGGATGGGGTGGTTAGTGATACCATCAGACTATCACACTCAATAATATTGTGTCACCTCATTTCCATTACACTTCGTCACATTCATCACTAAAACCATGAGGTGTAATGATGGTATCACTAACTGAGAAACAGAGAAAAGGCCCTGTGAAACAGAGAAAAGTTAGTGTGATGGTCATCATGCTTTTTCTTCATCAAAGCCGTGATTAATTACATGAGTCGGTGTTCGTGATGGTCACGACCATCACGGCCAGCCCATCACGGACCGCCCCGTCCTCCCTAATCTGTCATGCCTTTATCATCAAAACATGGCATATTCTTCCAAAAGCCCAAGTACACTAACGCCTTAAGCTTAACCCCATCTTCTAAAGAGTCAACACATCGCCTTCACTACCATGGCAAGATATGTTAGAGACAGAGTCCTCTATGTCTCCCCGAATTCTTTTCTGGTTTCACATTTGATTCTCGTTTCGTCTTGATTTTTGTGGTTGCTAGAGATTAACATTTGAATACTTTGTGCTAAGCTTATGATCGTTGTTTGATATAATGTGACTATTGTTTGTGATTATCTCTTATTATAATCTTGTGATTTGAAGTAAAGTGAGTTTGATTCACCATTTTTACACAAATTATTTAAGAAACAATTCGTACCGTGTATATTAGTCATGTGATTAAAGAAACACCTCATCGTTTTACATAGAATAAATTAGTGGAACATCCGTGAAGGCGTCATGATGTACATAACTTGCTACAAAAAGTAGATAAATAATTATTAAAAATACACAGTGATCGATATTTTATTACATTAAATAACTTTTAATCTCTAAAAAGTAACAGAATCCATGTCGTGGTGCACATCAAAATTCATATGTTAATACATCATATAAGTTGAAAGTTAATACAACACTTGTTATGCTGGTTATATTCAAAAGGTAAAAGATATACTGTTAAAAACATACGAAACTCCTAAATAAATTTAGAGTGTGTTTAGATAACAGTTAAATCATCGAATTTTTTGGACTAGTAAAAAGTGATGGGTTTAAATCTTTGCAAGTGAAAGGTAAATATGAAATAGGATCCGGATCATGTGAGAACTCCCCTCACTTGTGAAAACTAGAGAACTCCATTGGACCATTAAGAGAGTGACACCTCACCAGCTTTATGGTTTTTTGTATTTTTTAAATTAAGGGCAATTAAGTCTTTTGCCCATAATAATTAGGGATAGTTTAGTAATAACACCCCACCCCACCCCACCCCCACCCATACACATCACATCAAGTCTCTCTCTCTCTTTAAATAATAATAATAATAATAATAATAATAATAATAATAACAATCTCTCACACCCTCTCTCTCACACACATCAGATCTCCCTCTCTCTCTCTACCCTTCTCTCTCTCTAACTCTCGTTCTCCCTCTCTCTCTACCCTCTCTCTCTAACAAACACACAGACACGACTCTCATGGTGCAGAAAGGGACGGTGGTCATGGTGGGGCTGGAGGCGGAGGCCGGTGGTGGGTTTGTTGGGTGGTTTTTGAGGCGGATATGGTACGAGAGAGGCGGAGGAGGCTGGTGGGTGGGACGATGGGTGGTTTTGAGGGCGGATCTGATTCAGACGGTGGTGGAGATGATAAGACGGTGGTGTTTGAGGGTTTCGACGGAGGTGGGGGTGGATCTGACGATGAATGGTGGTCCGTTGATGGTGGTGGTGGTCCGGTGATGGTGGTGGCGGAGGGGGATCTGAACAGGTATGTTTATTATTATTATTATTATTATTATTATTATTATTATTATTATTATTATTATTATTATTAATATTCTGTGGTGGGTTTGCAGTGGAGGGGGTGGTGGGTCGACGGTGGTGATGATGAAGACGACGGTGGAGACGTCGGTGGTGGCTCAGACGGTGCTCGACGGTGGTGATGATGAAGATGATAGTATGGTTTTATTATTATTATTATTATTATTATTATTATTATTGTTACTATTATTATTAGTAGTATTATTATTATTATTTTCCTGTTATTATTATTTTTATTATTTATATTTTATGTTATTACTATTATTTTATTTTTTCCTGTTATTATTATTATTATTTTTTTGTATTTTTTTCTGTTACTATTACTACATGTATTATTATTTTTTTTTTTTGTTATTATTTTTTTTTTCTGTTATTATTATTATTATTAAAGCTGTTTATTTTTTTTTGTTATTTTTTCTGTTGTTATTATTATTATTATTATTACATTTATTTATTAATGATGTTTGGGGTGAAAGGTAGGTTTTTTATGTTGAAAGTTTTGGGTGTTTCTTTGTTAGGAGATGATGCCGCGAAAAAAGATGATGTTTTTGCGTTTTAAGGACCCGATGTTGTGGAGACGACGACGAATGGTTGTAGTCTTTTTTTTGTAAGAAACCATTGGTGTAAACATCAGTTTACACCGGCGTAAACATCAGTTTACACCGGCGTAAACATGAATGTATAGACGTTTTTTATGTAAGAATACACCGTTTAGTTTCACACACAGTGTAAACGTTTTTTATTTAAGAAAACACTGATTAGTTTTACACACAGTGTAAGTATGAATGTATAGTCGTTTTGATGTAAGAAAACGCTGGTGTAAAACATCAGTTACACCAGTTGTAAATATGAATGTATAGTTTTGTTTTTTACACTTTGTGTATTTTTTTTTGTAAATGTTGTGTATGGCAGATTTTACACCATTTTATGTTTATTTGGTTTGTTTTCTACATAGCGTAATTGTTGTAAAATTTGTATTTTTTGAAAGATTTACACCAGTGTAAATATGAATATAAAGCACCCCATCATCTAGTTTGTTTTTGTACAATAGTGTATTTTTGTATAAGTTTGTGTATCAGTGATTTACACTGGTGTAAAAATTTACACCAGTTGTAAAAAACGAGAGTGATACTACAAAATGTTCAATCTGATTTTTTGTTTTAAAAAATTAAATTAATTAAAAAATAAAATAAAGTTTAAAAAAATAAATCAGATTATCTTATGTTAATTTAAAATATAAAAATAAACTTTAATAAAAAATAACATAATATTATATTATATCTTCTCTCCCATGGCTTTTTACTTAAATGCCCTTAATTGTACTTTAAGATAATAAAAAAATACTTAATATCAATGTGAGACAAAAATCCCAACTTTTGATCTCAACCATTGGATCATGAAGATCTAAGGTCCACAATGGTTCTCTAGTTCTCACAACTCATTAAGGTTCTCACATGATCCTAACCCATATGAAATAAATATGTTAAAAAATATTGTGGTTCTCAAAAAGCCATCTCTTTTATATGAGAGGTTTTGTATTTTGTATCATGACAGCTAAAACTTAAAAAACATCATAAAAAATTAAACAACGTTCAACCAGTGACTTGAACCAAAGCATTGTTCAGTCTTGTTCTCCAAAACACAACTAACGGTATCAACTTGTGTATATTAGTTAGTAATCCACGTTAAGTATTTTAAAACAATAAGTACCTACTAGTAATATTGCAAAACATGGTCGAGTTGATCGAGTACTCCCCGAGTAATTGCTCCATGGTAGGTCATCGAGTATAGCCGAGTTGGCCGATTACCCCAAGTACTCCCCACATAGGCCGATTTGACCCCCCGAGTACTCCCCGATTAATCCGAATACTCACACTAGGGGGGGTCGCCGAGTATAAGCCCAAACCAAGTTTTGCAACACTGCTATACTAGTCTTATACCTAAATCTAGTTTCTTGTTTTACTATCAGTTTGGAATCCTTAACTTTAAAAAAAAAACTCACGATGTTAATCACGCTTTAGTAACGTTAGGCTACAAGCCCTTTGCTATAATATCACAGTCTTGGTTAGGATGGGTTCAGTATTGTAC
>JAUTDX010000667.1:0-102190 GCA_030844895.1 Ambrosia x helenae
AGGGTGTGACAGATTTAAGCAAAGACGAAAATTAAAATCAACAAAAACCTTTTCTAATTTGATAATGAACTTTATATCCATATCAACCAAGACACACACAATATAAGCCAAAATAGCATAACCAACTTTTCTTGAAAATTCGACAAAGAACATGATCAGAAAATAAATTCTGATTATACCACTAAATCACACAATTCAGCAACACGTCTGATACTATAAGACACAACAAAACATGACATGTGTTGGGTGCATTTAAAAATCTTTTTTTGCTTCAGTATAATTTTTTATTTTCCATAACGAATACACTCTAGACACCTTTTCATTCTATTTGTTTGTTCAGGATACATCTTCTATTTTTTCTTCCTTTTTCTTTGTTTTACCAATTTGTTTTTTTAGATAACAATTAATCAATTTTACGTTTTATATTTAGATGTGCAAAGCTTTAGAAATTACATGGCTGTTGCTTTGGACGAAATTGCAACAGTTGAGAAACAAAAGATAGAAAACCAACGGCTGCCAAGAGAAGCAGAGGAGAATTCCAAGGTAGATGTAATTAAGCCTTTTTGTTATGCACAATACCCTTAATTATACATTCCTTCTGTTGCAGATGGTTTCATCTTTTTATTTGGTATCTTGTTGCAAAGAATTTCTAACGGACCGTGGCTGCACAATTGATATCTTAACAGGAAGTAATATTTTTTTGGAGGTGGCGTAATGGATGGGTCAGACCACCCACCATTGTGAAAAAGGCTCCCATCGTGAAGAACCTACCATCCATCGCCAACAACACCCACCATAGCACCATCACCCCCACCGGAAAAACCAGCCAGATGTATATATTTCATAAAATTGGTCCAAGGGGGAGACTACTAGTGCATTTCGTGTATGTCCCCATCTAGTAATAGGTCTATATTAGTAGTAGGTTAAGTTTATATGATATTTATAGTGATTACGATACGTTTCGGTAGCATTCGATGTAAATTATATAACATTTTGAAGGTTTTGAATTATCAGGCGTATGAAGGGTTTCATACGCCTGGCCCATCAGGCGTAAGGGCTCCTACGCCTGGAGGCTTCCAGGCGTAGGGAGCTGAGACTATAAATATAGCCCTTAGCCTCCTTTATTTATAGCCTTTGCACTTTAACTCTTGCAGCATTACTGAATATACGTTGAATTGCTGCCTGTTTTCCATGTGAACTTTGTATTTATTGTCTTCATATCATTCTAAGTCTCGCACATTTAACAACAACCGATTCATTGTTTCCGCCATTGAATCGGCACGCGCATAGTCTCTAAATCTTGTTTTATGAGATCCGACGACCCTATAGTACTCGACCGTGTAATCATTTCCTTCGGATCCGTTGTTTGTACCTTTGATGTAACCCTGTATCGCCCTTTAACGTAGCTATACTCCTGTAAATTATGATGTCTAGAAACATTGTAACTGATTAGATATCACTTGTACCTTTAAGGGGCTAACCTTGTGTTTAAGTTGTGTGTAACTCGGTTGTTCATTAAAAAGTGTTCCCTTGTCTTGTCAAATGTGCGCTCAATGATGGCCTTGATTGGCATAAGCATAATCCCCTTTAGCGCATTATTAAAGCTCTCTGAAATGTTAGTCGTTTGAGCTCTCCAACGGCGATTGTTAGTATCCTTAAAAGGAGTCCACCTTATCTCCCCTATCGCTTCGGATACTCCCACGCTTCCGGTTTCATGGCCTTTATTGCATCCACTGAATAATAGTACTTCCTTTCTTGGGTGGGGCTACCAATATCCCAACAAAGTTTTTGATCAACCTTGTGGCAATCTTGACTTAAAAAATTCCCCTACATGAATGTGATACGTATAAGTATTATAATTTTTTTTTAAAATATAAAATTTAATCAAAAATTAATGATGTGAATTAGACAATTTAATATATGTTCACATACAAAGACTTGAACCCTTCCTCTGTCATTCGGAACCCATGTCAGCCTTGCTCTGTGTTTGCTATGTTTCCTGTAACTAAAAATTGTACGAGTTAGAAACCACCCCATGTATTTGTCACTGACGGCTATCAAATCTGATTCTGGTTGAGAGACAACACTATCATGACGAGACAACTATGAATCAATGTACAAATTATTCTCGGTCCGCCAGTCGCCAGTTTTCCTGCCAGCATGTCATGGTGTATGCAGAGATTCATAAATATCTTTTGTCATAAATGGATCCGCCTGGATTCAAACATGCCAAATTGGCGCAGGACCCGACTAGGATAATGGGGTTCCACAATGTCCCAACCAACCAATATGTCTCACATCTCCAAATGTTTTGACCACTTTGACAACTTTTCCGGGGTCTAAATAGAATGGAATGATAAGGGGTCGAAATAGAGGAAGATGCGGTCAATGAGTTAAACTCCGACTAGTACGCAGTTAACACATGCGAAGCTGTATTTAGATAATTTAAAGAATAATCTTGCCACCTGTTAAAATGAAAATAAATTAAATTTGAAAAACTAAAATAATTTTCACAAATAAAATTTGTGACATGTACCTAGCGTCGTAGGTTTATCACAATTTGTTAGGGATGCATTCAGTGTCGGCTTTGTACAAGGCAATATCTCCATTGCCCATAATTGTAGGAGTAACATTGAACCACCAACCTCCACGATAGGTGAGCATAGGAAAAGGCTAAAACGGGACTACACCAACTATAGTTTCCGCACATAGATAAATCGTTTAGAAAGCTTAAATTTTTAACATTAACAATCTAGCGGAAATTTGAAAAAGGTGTGAAACAATTAACAGAAAAATAATCATCCTCGCATGTTGAAGACATTCATGCTCAGTTAGATTTTGAGGAAAGTTGTCTCCTTTAACTTTTTTATAACATATGGTAGATTGGTTTTTTTGGTTATGGATGCCACTATCCTCCAAAACAATACTCGTTAAACCATAGAAGTGACCCCTAATATTGTCTTTTGTTAATTTTTGATCATTGCCACAAATTTCGTGGCCATCAACCTTTAAGCCCCACAAAGCTTCTACATCTTGTAGGGTTATTGTGACTAGGGCTGTTCAAAACGCTCGGCGCTCGCCGATCGCGATCGCCGCTCGTTCGGAATTTGCTCGGAAATTGTTCGCTCGATTTTCCGCTCGATTGTAAACGAGCCGATCGGCTCGGTTCGGTTTGTAAACGAGCCAAGCACGAGCAAAGGTCCGCTCGGCTCAGTTCGGCTCGATATAATTTTTATTAATTTATTATATATATCATTATATATATACATATTAATTACAATTATGTTTATAGTTTTATAAATCCCACTTTATTGGGCTTGGCTCAATATATGTATATATACAATTATATTTAGAGTTATTGGCCTAGTCAACCCAATAATAACTTGACACTAAGTTTAATTGTAAAACCCCAAGTCGTGAAAAAGCAAGATTGACTTCATATTCCCATTAGTTGTCCACGATCAATCATTCCCCGCTATCAACCTACGTCACAATGCAATAATTGTTATCTGTAGTATGGTTCATCACCTCTCTGGCCTCAACTATAGTCTCAATCTCGAACGGTCGAACCTCAATCACCATTAGGCAGCGAAAATATTAAGGAAACATCCCAAATTTATTGCTATCCGAAAACACTCACCGCTCGTCACTCGCTCGATGCTCGCTCAAAAAAAATGTGCGCTCGAACAATGCTCGCTCGGTTTCCGGATCGATTGTAAACAAGCCGATCGGCTCAGTTCGGTTTGTAAATGAGCCAAGCACGAGCAAAGGTCCGCTCGGTTCGGCTCGGCTCGTGAACAGCCCTAACTGTGACCTTTCCAAAAGGCATATGAAACGTGTTCGTCTGAGGGATCCATCTTTCAACTAACGTAGTTTACGTTATCAAGGCATCGTCTACCCTTCTACAATCACACATGAGAACACCGGAAAAACCAACCAAACGTATATATTTCATAACATTGGGATGAATGGGATTTTCACAAATAAAACTCCAAAGCCTCCTGCAGCCTCTCCTGACCCGTAATAAACCGTCGTCTTTTTATTTACGTGGATCAGAAAGATATAATCAACCCGATGTTCTTCAGTTCCAGTAAGAAACAACAAATCGTTGTTTAGGGCTCCACAAACTATGAGATATGTACAAGATATAAAATTAACTACCTTGTCATAAACATAATGTTGTAGACATATAAAATTGGGAATATTTCACATAAAAGTAACCATGTTTTTAGAGTGTTCAAATTAGGTCACTGATTGAAACTTTTGTTCTGGTTAAATCATTGAAGTTTATTTTATGTTCTAATCCTATATTATTTACCTGGATGTAAAAAATAATCCCATTTTAAAATTTTATCTTTACGATTATATGTGACCGACTTATTATTTATTTAAGCAAGTAGCATAACGAATACAGAAAAATTCTTCTTTATAACCAAGAATTGACCACACATTTGATTTAAGCAAAGACGAAAAATAAAATCAACAAAAACCTTTTCTAATTTGATAATGAACTTTATATCCATATCAACCAAGACAAACGATATAAAGCCAAAATAGCAGAACCAACTTTCTTGAAAATTCGACAAAGAACATGATCAGAAAATAAATTATGATTATACCACTAAATCACACAATTCAGCAACAAGTCTGATACTATAAGACACAACAAACATGTTTTGATTAACACATAATCACATGATTATCAATCAGAGCGGATGCACCGAAGTAATGGGTCAAAACGAAGTTGTGCAATTGATATCTTAGAGCAAGCCAGTTTTCTTTTCTTTAATTATTAAGTACTGAAATCTCCATTACTAGAGCGATTTGTCAGAAAGATACTGAAATATCCTTATAAATTGTTTGTTCACGATACATCTTCTATTTTTTCTTCTTTTTCTTTGTTTTACCCATTTGTTTTTTTAGATAACAATTAATCAATTTTACGTTTTATATTTTAGATGTGCAAAGCTTTAGAAATTACATTGGTTGCTGCTTTTGCTTTGGACGAAATTGCAACAGTTGAGATACAAAAGATAGAAAACCAACCGGCTGCCAAGAGAAGCTGAGGAGAATTCCAAGGTAGATGTAATTAAGCCTTTTTGTTATGCACAATACCCTTAATTAACACTTCCTTCTGTTGCAGATGGTTTCATCTTTTTATTTGGTATCTTGTTGCAAGAATTTCTAACGGACCGTGGCCGCGCAATTGATATCTTAACAGGAAGTAATATTTTTTGGAGGTGGCGTAATGGATGGGTCAGACCACCCACCATTGTGAAAACGGCTACCATCCATCGCCACAACACCCACCATAGCACCATCACCCCCACCGGAAAAACCAGCCAGATGTATATATTTCATAAAATTGGGATGAATGGGATTTTCACGAATAAAACTCCAAAGCCTCTCGCAGCCTTTCCTGGCCCGTAATAAACCGTCGTCTTTTAATTTACGTGAATCAGAAAGATATATAATCAGCCCGATGTTTTTCAGTTCCGCTAAGAAACAACAAATCATTGTTTAGGGCTCCACCACTATAATGAATCATCAGCGCAAACGGAAATTTGTTACATTTCATTGTAGACCCGCAAGGCCGCAAAACCCTCGAGTCTTGGCTTCAAGAAACTTGTAAACGGATGCGGCTGGGTAAAAAAAAAAAAGACCAGTTGGGTTGAAACCTGTCATTTTTAGCATTGGTTGTTAAGGGCCCAATAAGGTTGAGTTGACCCAAAAACATATTTTTTCTTGTTGATACGGATGATCTAGGTTTTATCTATAAAATGGTTTAAAATATTTGTTTGCATTAAAAATGCACTGCGACTTTCAATCCGTTTAAAATATAAATATTTTATTTTTACCCCTTAAAACATGACCTGTCTGTCACCTAATTACCAAGCCATCTTGCAACCCATGGGCAATTTACCTATTAAATCTCACAACCCATCTTTAGCTTATTGTTGTAGACAAACAAGGACCTTTGGTGCATTATGGAAGTGAGTCCGGGACCCCCGTCAGGTAGGTTGCTAATGAAGAACGTTGTCACTTGCCTGTTGTCTTGAACACCTCTACTCTTCGGCTGCCGGAAATCGCCACCTTTTCGACTCCTCATGTTTTTTACGTGTTTATACTAGATCCAAGAAGAGTATTCTACTAGTGATATTCCTCTTCGTCGCTAGATCCAAGAAGAGTATTTGTTTTTTTATCTCTATCACTGATAATAATATATATAACTAATATAAATGCATTTTAGAAAAACACAAACTTTTAAATCTTACATAAACTGGAATAGCATTAAAGAAATCCCTGCTAAAACTCAAGAGTCATGTGTTGGACCATACCAACGTTATTGCAGGAAGTAATGATTAAAATTTTGATGTGCTGATTGGTGCCTAATCACATGGACACTTACACTTAGACCACAATTATGACAATAACAAGTTGCAAATCGTAAGAGGAAGGGGTGTTCCTAGTATTTATTTTTTCTTTAACTGATTTTAACCAATTCTGCATCGCTACATCACTTTACTGAAACATTTTTTTGGAGGCAACACTCTACTGATTCTTTTATTTAAATTCAAATCTAATCTTTGTTTTTTTTTTTTAAATTCACACAGTTTTTACCACCAAACGGTCAGATTTCTCATAAACCGTCCTATCAACACAGTAAAAAAGAATTATGTGCATTAAAATCGGTTTCATCTAACCGTCAGAAAATATTGAATTTCACATGCAAAACGGTTGAGATTTTTTTGTATATAAACCACCATACTACGGTGGTGAAAACACACTTCAACATCAACAACACCCACACCTTCAAAATGACTTGCTGGCCAAAAATGAAGAAATGACTCTGGTTGTGGGCGTTAAGGACGCACAAACCGACCCATCCTTGCAACGCCAACCCCGTAGGGGCTCAGGGGGCTCAGGAGATAGGGAAACAGGCTTATGGGACCGTGTCTTGGCTGACTTCAAACAACAAGTCGGCGAAAGTGACCGCACAATTGAGGGTCTACAAAGAAAATTGATCGATCTAAACAACAAATGTGATCGGTGGACCACCTGCTATGAGCGCACCATGAGCCGGTACCCAGGCATTGTGCCGGAGTTGGCTGTGGAGTTGACCCAGGTGAACTATGCGGGTCGTTACCGTGGACAACTTTGAGCATCTGCAGGCCTGACAACTCATGCGTCAACTCTAAGCTTTATTTTCTATGTTTTATGTATTTTTATTTATGTTTAATATTAATAAATTATGTTTTATGTTTTTTATTTACTTTTGTTTTGATTTATGTTTAAAACACACGATTTAAATAAAGAAAATAACCAAAATGTTGCTTGAGAACGATTATAATAAAAAAATTTGAATTATACTAATTTAAAATTAAATAATAAACGTTACCAGCCCGTTAGAAAGAACCAGGAAACGGTTCACGAAAACGCTACCAGCACGTGTGGCGGCGGTGTTACCATGCTGGTAGTGGGGTAACCGTGACCATTTCTGGTGGCGCCTCGTCCCCCTAATAAATTTTTTTTCACTTCACGAAATGCCACATCACTTCATTGCTTAGGCTGTTGTACCCTTGGAAACAAACGGGGTGGCCCGAAATCTGTTATAAAGGAAGCGTGTTTTACACGTGTCTCAATCGCTTCGAGTTTCCTTTTGCTTATTTCGTATTTTCCTTTCATTTTGTAATTTCAATTTCTGTCTATGTATTATGTTTATTTTTCATTATTGTATTTTAATCAAATTTATTTAATAAAATTGATATTTCTTTTATTTTGTGAACGATGGTCTTACAAGCAGCAGTTACAAGCTGCAGTTTTGAATATACATAAAGGTTGTTTTCTGTATTTTTTTCTAAGAAAAAACATCTATATACTTAACATCTTAAACAACAAAAAGTAATAACAACCTTCAACGATATAGAAAAAGGGAAAAAATGAAAAAAAAAAAAAGTGAATCTCTAGATATAGAAAATCTAGTAGTACCAAAAGATATATACCAATGAATAAAATTGATGTTATGATGAAAATTTGACCCCCGCCATGCCCACAATAAACTTATTTAAGTTTAAAATAGTTCTTTATTTAGGTGGGTAGCAATTCGTCTCAATCACCAAAGGCCAATGGTATAAACAAATTTAAACTCTCTTGATCATCTAGTTTGTTCCACTATAAAAAAAATAGAAAGAAATAAATCCGGCCATTTAGCGGAAAGTAAAACCGGGTTCTTTACATAATTTATAACCCTTTTATACTTATTAGAAAATCATTATTTGTAAGTTTCACTCTCATTTTAAATGCTCTTATTACTCGTACTTCTCTCTATATTCTTTTCTATAATTCTTTCTTTTTCATTTTTTATTATTTCTTTCTATCTTGTTATGTGTATGTGATTATATAGGGGAATAGCGGTTTTATTTTTTCATACATAGGGAATTGGTGTGGAGCTTCTATAAATTTTAGGAGGTGAAAATAAATACAGAGTGTGGTGTAGTAATGTTTTTATTAACCAATGGGCTCTTATTTTTTGTTCTAAATCCTAATTTTCTTACAAACATGTACAACTTATTTTCATCAATCCCCTCACCATTAACTAAATCTTATATACCTTGCATACTACATTTATCTATTCATAATAACATTGGCATTGATCATCCATATTTGGTAAACTTATATTAGCTGCTCATATCAAATTCACAAATGAAATTCTAAGGGTGATGAATCAAGTAGATAATCTTCAATTGTTGGTTGACAAAGCATGCGATATAAAGAAAAATCGTTTATTTGGTTTATAATTATGTTGAAGTTGAGAAATTAATCACAAATGTTGGGTATGTTATATATTGACTTACTAATGATATCTTATGTTGTAGATATATGAGTTAAGATAGTTAAGAAATGTTACGTTCCTTAGCTACAAGAGATGAAAACTACCAGGGACATGTTAGTTGAGTAAACATTGTTGATCCAGCATACTAATGATATATAGGATGGTGATTTCGATATGGACGTAGCTCGGAAGGTACTTTAGATATAAGAGAGGCTTTCAGCGAAGATGCGTTTAAATCTAACGGTGGTGCCTAACCAGTAAAATACTGACATAATGTACTTACTAGAATAGTTCGATCACCAATTTACTAAATGAATGATGAACTTGTTTTTTTTTTTATGTTAGACATCGAGAGATATTGAGGTACTGCCATGATAAAATGGATTTCTAGAATTTAATGGTCATGTAGTAATGAAAACCACATTTGTAACGTGGAAAGCAAGATGCTACGTACGCTAGAAGTCAAAATTCTTCTTCTTTTCCTAACACACCTTCATGTGAGTGATTTGTTTGTCCATTGATATGACAATCATCATTATTGAATTCTTAGACTTGGTTGCCCTAAATTTATGTTAATCATATGACCATGTTGAGGATACATGGTCATACGTACACTATGAATTACGTACACTTCTTATTTGGATGAATTTAAAACTATGAACCATACGATACACATGATAAATATAGTTAACTATATGTGCATATCATGAATTTTACTTTCCCAACAAGAAAGACAAAGGATAGATTAATTAAAGCAAATCAATGAAATAAGTATTGGGCTCGACCAAAGTTCAAAAAATCGAAGCCAATCACTAAAGAGATGCGAGGCTAGATAAAAGATATATAAACTCAAGCTAACTAATAAAGAAGTGTTGGAATCAAGTGGCCAAGCATAGTGGAGGCCCGGGTGCCCGGTCCCTGCTGTTTTTTGGCGCAATGATGGAATGTTGCGATTTTCGTAGGTAATTTCTATATGAATTGAGTCGGGCCCCACCGATTTGATCTTCTGGCCCTTACCGATCGGAAAAAAATGAGTTCGGCCCCCAGCAATTCGATCTCCAGACTTCACCACTGTTGGAACTGGAACAATGGCAGACGCTAAGCTAGTGTTTGGCATTCATCAATGAAAAACGAAATAGAATGAATTATAGTAATGGAATGAAAAAAAAATTGTTTGTTTGGTCAAGTTGATTTCATTACCTCCGTCATTCCATTCATTCTGAACCCCTCAAATTTATTCCATTCGCCCCCTACTTTTTTTCATTTCATTCCCTCGGTCACCCTTGATCGCCACCACCACCGACTACCACCACTCACCGCTACCACCACTGACAATCACACGACACCGCCACCACTGATCACTACTACCTACTACCAACCACCATCGATGACACTCATCGCCACCAACCATTGCTGCCATCACCGACCAACACCACCACCCACCGACACTCCTTGTCGCTGCCGCCACTCCTCGTCGCTACCACCACTCAATACTGTCGCTGCTTCCACCACCTCTACTCCACGCCACTCAAATCTTTGTTGGATTTCAGACTTTTCACAATTTTTACGATACTTGATGTTATTGGTTGAGGTTTTATTTGAATTTACGGATTATTTCATATCATTTTGATTGAGTGCTTGTTTGAATTTATGGACTATATCATATCATTTTGATTGAGTGCTTGTTTGAATTTATGGATTATATCATATAGTTTTGTTTGAATATTGGGTATTAATATTATAGATTATGTTTATTTTTTAAAGCTATGCATACTAATATATGGTGTGGAATAACAATTTATTCCAAGGTAAAATAAATTTCAAGTCCAAACTTTTAGACTGAAATTATGCACAACTATATTGTTTTGAGCTATTTTTAATTATGCGTATTGTCGTGGTTAATCGATCTATAAACGACCCGTTATAAACTTCATAATCGATTAACCAAAACCACCATAACCAATCAGTTATAATATGCTTATCCATTAACCATCATCTCAGTTGGAGTTATGGTTATGGTTTTTAGCCAAAACTAACCCAATCCAACCTATACACACCCCAAATTATACACTTTGATACAAGACTTTATATAGAATATATTGACATAAGTTCTCATTTAAAAATAAGGTGCAATCCAATCAATTAAATGGTTTGAGAAAATGGTATAATACGTTAAGAAATTATCAAATAACCATCAAACTATACATTAGCATGCATGTGTTTTTCACCATTTTAACATTGCACTTCTTCACATCACCTTTCAATTCCCTTAGCCCCACACCTACCCTTTCCCATACAATATATATTATGTACCCCATACACCACTGATACTCAAGTACCCAAGACGAACCCATTGTTCGCCTTATAAACTCTAACCAACACTAACACCACCAAAACATAAATGGATCAAATACAACATAAATACATCAAAGTAAACGGCATCAATATGCACGTAGCCGAGATCGGAGAAGGCCCCGCGGTACTATTCGTCCACGGCTTCCCAGAACTATGGTACACATGGCGTCACCAGATGTTGTTTATATCCTCCAAAGGCTACCGTGCCATCGCACCAGACCTACGTGGGTTCGGTGACACGGAAGCACCACCATCCACCACCAGCTATACGGCTTTCCACGTAGTGGGTGACTTGGTTTGCTTGCTAGACTCGTTGGGTTTAGACAAGGTTTACTTGGTGGGCCATGATTGGGGTGCTATAATAGCATGGCACCTTTGTATCTTTAGACCTGACCGGATCAAGGCTTTGGTCAACATGAGTGTGGTTTATAAACCTAGGAATCCTTCGGTCAAACCAGTGGAGATGATGCGACAGATTTATGGGGATGATTTCTACGTTTGCAGATTCCAGGTGAATATTAATGAACACTCATGATAATTATTATAATGATTCTGTTTACTTTATGATTGCAACCATGTTAGTATTTATCTAGAGTTGTATGTGTGTTTATATAATCAACTTATGATAACATTAAGATGCAAAAATTGGTTACTTTATACAAATATATGTGATATGTGGAGGATTATGTTGAGAACACCAAATAATTCATATCTTCTCGTAAAAACACTCTAAAATAATTTTTTACACATATAAAAATGAAAACAGTTTACACATATGTGAACGCTACACATGAGTAAAACAATATATTTTTGTATACGTTTAATACTTGTACATTATTTATCTGATGCTGTATTTTAGTAATAGTCTTAAGTGTACAAAAATTTTTTTGAACTACAAGGATTCTTGATCAAGTTCCCATGGTTCTTATGAATTCTCACGGTTCTCACGAAATATATGAGTTCTCAAATTAACCACCCTCAGTGTCCTTGTGTATAGGAACTTGTATGAGTTGAGTATTTATGGAGCCACTCTAGCTTCTCAAATAAACTAGAGGTCCGTTGATTCGAGCTTTTGTTGTGTGAGAGTTCAAACTAAGTAAATGTGAGTATGAAATGTAAAATGAGCCGAACTTCAGCTTTAGTTCCAGGTCTTATTATTAACAAGTATATACATTCATTTCAAAATGTAAAATGAGCCAAACACACGCATAGATGCATTCTATTTTAGAGTTGGTACTATTTAGTACTATGAGAATAGTAGAAAACACTTGTACATTATGCATTATTGATTTATTGATAGAAAGAATGAAAGTGGGGTGGGTAGTTATGTACCCGCCTTGTGTATTCCACACTTGCACTTAAAACAAAAAGTACAAGTTCGTTATGCGATTCCGGTATTTTTAACATTATTATTGCTTTGAAATAAGCTCGCACTTGATACATTCTTTTAGTGCATTGAATATTGAATGGTAGAAAGACACGATGTTATCATTATATTAGATTTTGGTGCTATATTTAATTGAAATGATGTTGGTTGTTAATATAAAATTTGTATAATCTATAAGAAGTATGATTATCATATATGGGTCAAGTTATTCTACACAGTGTAATAAAAATGAGAAGGGTGAAAAGGATACAAAAAACACAGTAAATCATGAAATATGACAGAATGAACCACAAAATATAACACAGTGCCAAAAAATATAACATAATGCTGAAAAAAAAGACACAATGAATTGAAAAAATGACACAATGATGAAAATAAGAAAAAGACACAATTGTACATAAATTAAAGACACAATGATATAACGCATATTTTATAAACTACAAGCTAAAACCCCAAAAAACGAAGATCTAAAAACTAACGTCGTAGGATTCCATAAGACGGTTCAAATGCCGTTTGAATGGGTTCAATCGGAGTCCGTTTGATACCCTTCCTACGACTTTCTATTTTTCTTTCACTGTATATTTGAAATCTTAGTTGATCTTGAATTTCTTAAAATTACAAAGCTTAAGTAAAGTTTAACCCTATTCCAAAGTCATTAAATTACAGAACTCGAGCCTGGCTCGGTTATTGCAGCTTAATCTTCATGCACGTATATTATAACATCTATTTTTTACATTACTGTAAAGTTTTCTCTTATTATTCTTTGTAACTTTTAATGAAAAACATTCATCACCATTCTGTCATCTGTATGTCACCAAATTAGTTAAAATATGTGTGACCATTATAGGCTACGTTAGCCACAATTAAAGCTACGTAGAAAATTATGAGTTCATAGCTTGTTAATTCTAGTAAACTTAAAAATCAAATGTTAACATATGCTATGTATTTAACCTAAAAGTAGAAACATGTGAATCATACTTGTCCAATTTAAGTTTCATCATTATGTTTTCTTAACAAATAATACTAAATTTATATTATAGCCTTTTGTTAGAATAATAGACTCTATCAGTTGGGATATATTTTTTTTACCTTTTCAATAGATAGTGAAAAGTCATTATTTTTTAATGCCAACTATGGAAATGCAAACGTGTAAGGATAAAGGTTGTTTTTAGGTATAAAGCACACTATGTACTATACCTTGGATATATGTATCTATGTGTATACATATATACAGGAGAAATTAATACAAAATATTGTATACCTAGATGACACCTCGCAAAAATAAATCATACTACATTTTTATAAACTTAAAAAAGTTAAAAATAAAAGGGGTATTGGATTTTAGTAATCCAAACTTTCACCCATTGGCCGGCAATAATTTATACTTCAAAAATTCCCAAAAACGATCCCAACCACTACTAGAAAATTGACCATTTGCTATAAAAGTATTTGTCCCTATTGTGTGGTAAATTTGTTAAAAAAAAATTAGAGTTTTTTTATCGTCACAAATGCGTAACAACTTTGTCAAAAATTGCGACTCATTTTTTTCCGTAGGAAAACTTTTGTAGGAATAGCCAATTTTCTAGCAGTGAACTTTCAACGTATTGGCCGACAATGAAACTTTGTTAACTATGAACTACCTCAGTTAGTGGATGATGATGTGGCATGCCAACACTGGCATGGATGATGACATGGACGCTGACATGGCATGCCACGTCATCATTAATGTCAGCATGGACATGCCACATCAGCGTCCACGTCACCATCCACTAACTGAGTTAGTTCTTAATTAACAAAGGTTCATTGTCAACTAATACGTTGAAAGTTAGGATCATTGTTTGGAATTTTTGTACTACAGATTATTGTTGGCAAATAGGTGAAAGTTTGAATTATTAATCCAATACCCCAAAATAAAAAGCTATATAAATGAAACTATAATTGTTTCTCATTGTTCTATTCTGAACTTTTTTTTACCATTATTGGTAATTGTTATACTTTAATATTGTTAAAATGAAGGGTTTATTTTTCACTACGTGTTCTGATCACAAGATAAATGTGTCATATATATGAAAAAGTAAGATGAAGAGGACATTAAACTAATTTAATAATCATCCAGTTATTTGTTCATTACACGTTTTCCTCACGTCTGAAATCTCAAATAGATCACATGTTATTTGTTCATTTAGACATTTACTTTAAACTCATCTAGGACCAACAAACTGACAAAGGTATAAAAATAACTCAGTTGTCGCTTTGTTTTTAAGGGATCAAAAAGGTTAGATACGTTTGTTCATTTAATTTATGGTTTGTAACTGGTCTGTAATTGACTCGATTACACTCGAACCCGCATAAAATTAGTCTATATTTTTGTGATTAATTAGTTCATATAATAACTGATTAAAAGAAATCCAAACATAAGCAAAAATGACTTCCCACTAATGCTAACGCTTGTTAACTTCTCAGCTGTTAAACTGAATACATGTAGCCGTATGTTCTTATTAACAAAATATCATCAACTTACAAGGTTTGTGATCAGTTAATTCGTGCAAATGGTGTATACAGGAAATTGGGTGGGAAGAAGAGTTCGCAAAAGTTGATACCAAAAATCTACTTGCCACATTTTATTTCAAACGAATTCCAGCTCCACCAAAGATGCCTAAAGACTTTGCGAATTGTTTTAACCCACCTCCATACACATTACCCACTTGGTTTACCGAAGAAGATCTTGACTACTTTGCATCCAAATATCGCGCCACTGGATTTGCAGCGCCATTCAATTATTATCGATGTTTTGATCTGTAAGTAACCTTCTCAAACTTTATTTATTTTACGAGGTTGGCTAAACGTACTCCTCTTGACAACATCAAATCGGGGGGAGGGGGGGGGGTGTTCTTTTTTTGTCTTTCAGCATAAAAAGAGAGAATATTAATAGTGTGAGAACTTGAGAAGGGGTACTACAAGTAAAATTGGAGGGAACCAGCTGGGCTAGCCCAGTTGGCCACCTCAATGAGGTTTCGGAAACGTGGCCTAATGGTCGCGAGTTCGATTCTGAGGGGGGGAGGTTTACCCACATTTGTGGAGTTCCCGCCCGGGTAGTCCCCTTTTCGACTCGCAGCTCCAGCAGACCGGCTCTCGTAAGTCCTACGGGCAAGGGTATCAAACGGCTGTTGGTCGGGTTCGAACTCGGGTGGATCAGGGTTTCACACAAGGATTTCCCATCTGATCTACGCTCCTCAAAAAAAAAAAAGTAAAATTGGAGGGGTGGGTACGTTTAGCACTAACCCTAATATATCCAGTTATTTGGTTCACGGGGTATAATTAGTAGTTTGGAATGCAGAAACTGGGAGCTATGTGCAGCATGGATCGGATCCAAGATACCGGTGCCTGTGAAATTCATAGTCGGCGACATAGATTTGATGTATAACTTTCCAGGAATAAGAGAATACATACACGGCAGTGGCTTTAAGGATGCGGTGCCGCTACTGGAGCAAGTGGTGGTGATGGAAGGAGTTGGTCACTTCATCAACCAAGAGAAGCCGCAAGAGATCAACAGTCACATCTACGACTTCATTACCAAGTTCTAAGCTCTGATTCAATATTAAATCTAAAATATGTTTACGTGTTTGTGTGTCAAGCTAAAATGTCATCACAGTCTTCTTTTATGTTTGGTTATATTACTTTCTGATATCTATTTTTGGACTATGTGTTGTGTTCCTAATGTTGTATAATCGATTGAATAAAGTTTTTGTTATCCTTCTTTCCAATTTTTTTATTTTTTATTTTTTTAATCTTAATAATTTTTATCAACAAAATATATCTTATTAATAATGATTTTGATAAATCATTCAAGGCCATGAATCGTGACATTAGAACCTAAAGCACTCTTCTTCAAATTTAATGAAATGATACCAAGCATAAATTAATGTCACAATTATGATCGAACACCTTGACTGTTGTGCTAGGAATGTTGTAGAGTGGCTTCCCAAGGATTGATCTAGCATTTTATTTTTTCATCATTAAACAAAAACAAAACAACAGGAGATTGAACGAACAAGGGATAAGTAGAAAAAACAGGTATTTGCAATTGATACGTTTAAGGATACAAAAACAGAATGAAGCACAATTGACAGTTTGACTATGTTTTATACCAATGTTTTTGAAACCGGACCGGACGTCAAACCGGACACCCACCAAGTCACCAGTCCGATCGATCCAACGAACCGGCAAAACATTCAAAAAAATTCCAACAAAAGTATAAAATTCCCGGTCCGACCCCCCTTTTATCCGATCCGACCGGCCAGTTTCCGGGTCCGACTACTAGATCACTGCATGCCCAGTTCAACCCTTGACCTGGACTGGTCTGACCGGCCGGTCCGGGTCTGAAAACACTGTTTTATACACACTAAAACGTTGCCCAGGAGAACGCCGCATAGATTGGAGAATCAATTATACGATAATGGTTAACACCATTCCCTAGGCTTTACGTTTCAGCCGTGATAAACATAACTTATGACACAATAGACTTACATACACAACTTAGGCCTGCCTAAACAGTTTACAAGCCAATACATAAGCAAATTGTTTCACCTGATAACTAAGTGGTTTAATATAATATATATATATATATATATATATATATATATACTAAATAATAACCATTGATCTTACTAGATTAATGGTTGCGATTAAATGAAATAAAAAAACAATAAATATATAGGATGTTAATAAAGAAGGGTATTTTGTGGAATTATAAAAAGATTTTCCTAATCTTTTTATCATTTCAAAATCTCACAAACAAAAAAAATCATTTACTTTCCCTATCTCTATCAATCTACATGGAGAAAACATAGGGCTTAATCAAGCATTCATATAACACGATAACCATCAAACAATCAATCATATGCATCAAATAATCAATCATATGCATCAAATAAACTGATTCATCAAACAATCGATTGTCAACATCAGGTATCTTCTCTCATCCGGATTATCTGTGTCACACACGCACGCACCCAAACCATTTGTACTTGTATTACATCGATTTTTAGGCGTTTTGTGTGAAATCATGGTTCAATGTAGTTTCGAATGATATTGTTCAACGTATTGTATGTGAAATAAGTTAAATAGTGGTTTCGAACGATGTCGTGATTTGTCATTTGTAATATGTGTTTAATTGAACTGTATGTTATGTATTGCATAGATGTTATAGTTATATGACTGACATGTGCAACATCAACCGGTATGCTATGTATTACGCATGTGTGATAATCGTGAAAATGTATTAGATATGTGTGATAATATAATTTGTGATAGTTAGTGTTAAGCTAGACTGATTTGTTTGTCATATGTTGCACATATATGATATCTGTAATTGTATTCATATGTTTAGTATGATTGTTTTAGTTGATGTTAAATGTGAATAGGCTTTGTATGCAATGCACTACACATGTGTTGTAAATCTGTAATGTATTACACATGTGTGGTAATTTAATTTGTGATAGGTTAATGTTAAACTGATATGTTGTTTTGTTTGTCATGTGTTACCATATGTTATAGATGTAAATGCATTCATCTGGGTAATGCGAATGTTATAGTTAGTGTTAATTATGAACATTATTTGTATGTCATGTTCCACATATGTGTTATAAATAGTAATATTTTACACATGTGATAATTTGTGATAGTGTTTATTGAGATTATGTTTTTTTATGTCATGTGTTGCACATATGTTATAGATATAACTGTAATCCACATTTGTAATATTCTTGGTGTAGCTTATGTTAACCGTGGACAGGCATTGTATGACATGTATTACACATGTGTGAAAATTGTTCCATGTGTTACACATGTGTGATAATATTATTTGTGATAGTTAATGTTAAGTTAGACTGATGTGCTTGTCATATGTTGCACATCAGAGATATATGTAATTGTATTTCATATGTGTGGTAGTCTTGTTTTAGTTGATGTTTAATGTGAATAGGCTTTATATGCAATGTACTACACTTGTACTATAAATGTATAATGTATTACACATGTGTGATAATTTAATTTGTGATAGTTAATGTTAAAATGATATAATGTGTTGTTTGTCATGTGTTTCCATATGTTATTGATGTAACTGTATTTCACATGTGTAATGCGACTTTTATATCGAATGTTAAATGTGAACATTATTTCACATAGTGTAATGCCACAGGGAATGAGTTGTGGGTTTGGCTGAGACTCCATTGTATGGAGAAACTGATGAAGTAATAGCAGGTCTATTGTGATCGATTAACAGCCATGACTATCAAGCTAGGCTAAGGAAATCTCATATTGGGTGACATGAAGAATAAGCTAGAATTATGGAATTGAAGAACAAAAGATTGAATTTTTTTTAGTTGGGTCCTTTTCATCATGTATTTGTTTTACAATGAATTAACCTATGTACTAAGTTTGGATGTATAATAAATGGATATGTGTTTTGAATTTATGTGTGTACCAAGTTTGGATGTATAATAAATGGATATGTGTTTTGAATTTATGTGTGTACCAAGTTTAACAGATGAGTGAATGACATGTTACTATCAGTTTGGTTGTTTAAACTCGAGTGGCATTTTTGGCTGCATAATGACCCACTTTCACTACATAATGACACATTTTGGCACTTTCTTGGCTGCAATTTTTATGCATTTCGACATATTTTTGTTGCATTTTTTGGCGCAACTTTTGATCCATTTCGGCACATTTTTTCTGTAGTTTTTGCCTGCAGTATATGACCCATTTCGGTTGTAGTTTATGACACAGTTTTGCTACAGTTTTTAACACATTCCAGCACATTCTTGGTTGCAGATTTTAATACATTTTGACACTTTTTTGTTGTTGTAGTTTTTAACACATACCAAAACAAACAACATTACATAAGTGATAAACGCCATAACATAAAACCGTCAAGTTGATTACATAATAAAAAAGCCAAGTTCTTAACCTAATATCATAAAACCATGTTCATAACAAACATAACCCAAAAGACATGTTCATAACATACATCATCCAAAAGACATGTTCATAACATATTATTTTTTATTAACCCTATTCTATTGTGATTGACCCTTGCAAGTTCTCCTATTGTGGCCTCTATGACCGCACTTGTCACATGTTACAACATCATCCGAATCCAATACTTAAGTACCCAATAGGTGTTTCCACCAAGAGTTATATAGACATAACCGGATATGCGACCTGTATTTAAACAATATTTGTATTATTATTATTATTTACAGTAAACATGTGCATGAATTATAAAACATGTAATGTAAAAGTTACAGTAGATGCAAAATGAATGTAGTGCACATGTGTGATACTTCAATTTTGAACACATACCTCTATGTTGTGTAAAAACAAATACAGTAGAAACAACGGAATGTACTGCACATGTGCAATACGTAAATTTATAAACATGTACATATTGTGTAAAAAAATACATCAAACACAATTGGAAATATAGTGCACATGTGCAATACGTAAATTTAAAAAATACACATAACTCTAGGTTGCGTAAAACATTCAGTAAACGCAAACTGAATTTAGTGCACATGTGCAGTACGAAAATTTTGGAATAGGTACCTATATGTTATTTAAAACAACCAATAGACACGTAGTAAATGCAGTGCACATATGCAGTACGTAAATATTGAATCAGGTAACTCTATGTTTAGTGATAGAAAGATTGCACATGTGCAGTACATAATTAAAGAAACAAACACAAACCTATATGTTGTTTAAAACTACCAATAGACACGTAGTAAAAGTAATTCACATGTGCAGTACGTAAATATTGAATCAAATACCTCTATGTTCACTAACAGAAGTATTTGCATCATCTGAAGTGGATTTCATACATCTAAAAGAAGAAGCAATGTTTGATGTTGATTCTGCATTATCATCTATCAAGATAGGCTGTTTTCCTCGATTAACTTCTATACGTGATGAAGAATACGCATGTATCGCATATTTATTTGAATTAGATGAAGAGATTTGACCTAATTAACAACAACAATCACCACAACAACAAAAAAAAAATCATACAATTAATCATGACATACACACATATGTGAGATTAAAAAAAAATTCTTCGATCATCATTAATAACAAAGTATGATGAATGTTGATTCAAATATAGAAGCTGAATAGATGAATTGAGATATATGATCATACGATTCGTGTTCTTGATTGGTTCATTGATCTGGATATTAGAAATTGTATAGGGTTCTATATAGTTTTGGGGTTGTATATTAGGTAATGAGGTTTTATGAACTAGTTGACAATAATACCCATGTGCTTAAGGATTTCTCGAGTTCACTCCCTAACTATGAGTTTTCTATTGAACCATCCCCTATATATATATATATATATATATATATATATATATATATATATAGGGGATGGTTATAGAAAACCCACTCAAATTGAGAAAACCCTGGAAACTCCGACTTCCCGAGCTTTTTTATTATCTGAAAAAACTAGGGTATGTAATATGCATGTTTTTAAGAGTTTTAAGCCAAACACACCGAGGTTTGATTCCCACTATCCTCATTATTTTTTGTGTCATCCGGGCAATGATGGTGACAAACGCACCAAGGAGCGTTTGATCCTGAGCTGCACCCTGGTTTTCACCCGGCTGTTACTCTAGCGAGGAAACTTATGTGGAGGCAGTACGGTTTCCGGGGTAAAACCATAACCAAGTCTGATACACCAACGCGGACCTGGTTAAGTGAACGTAGTCTGGGGCAGACCTTTGCTAGGGCTGCCAATTAGGCAACATGACATTTGGTCACTCATATGAAAGTCACCGTTCAAAAAAAACTAGTATAGTGTTTTATCATACAACACACAATGCATTCAATGTATTGTATTCTTGATACATTTGATATCCACAGTTCTTTATTTTTAACTACTTTTTAAGGGCAAATTTGTCTTTTGCGCAACCGTATTTAATATATATTTCTTAGTTAATACATTATTTAATTCACTACATTAACTATTGACTAAATTTCAAATTTTATCCTTTACATTTATACCGGATTTCAAAGCACGTTCTTTACGTTTAAAATTGATGAGTTATGTACTTAATGTTTAAAAATCTTGCACGTTTTGTCCTTCGACACTAACCCAGTTAATTTTTCTCGTTAAATCTGGTCATTCAATAGTATTTTAGTCCTTTTACCACTTTATTTTTAATAACTAAATAAAGGAAAAGTCTATCTTCTTACCCCTTCTCTCTACCTCTCTTTCTTTACCCGCTAATCAGCCATCACCAACCACATTAAAGGGGTAGGGGCCCAAAAGTCCATTAAAGACAGCACAGGCCCACAACCTAAACAAGCCCAAGACGAACTTGACCTACGGCCCACGCGGATGGCGGGTAAAAAGTTAGGCGGGTAGAATATCACCGCGGATACGTCACTCACGCGGCATCTGACAGGTTCAGCATGAGGATTGATGTCATGTGGATTAAGTCACTTTAAACTTCTTTTTCTTAAACTAATAATTTTCAGGTGGAAATGTCAAGACTTAGTGAAAAAGGTAATTAAGATGGGACTTTTAGTTAAAACACTTAGTCAAGTTTTAAATTTATGAAATAAAACGATAATTGCTAATCGTTCTAAACCCACATGATAGGCAAGTGTACCTATCGAATGTAGTATAGACACAAGAAAGTACCAAGTATCAAACCCAAAGACACGACTTCCCCTACTCAGCCTTAAGTTGCTTTTTAATAATAGTAAAGATAGAAATAAGAGAGAGAGCGAGAATAACCGACGTAGAAATCAATATCCAAAAAGAAGTGTTGCTTGAGGACCCGACTAACTTTGGTATGGATTAATAGTAATTATTTAATTGAGTGATGCATTCGAGTTGTGCACTTATGCTTAACTTAGAGTTGCACAGCGCATTCTCTAGAGGTAACTATTTTCGCATAACTAGTTTATGTTCTTATTTTAATTGAGGGTCTCCCGACCTGGTAAGCTCACCTCTCAAAACTGAGGGACGGGCTACTCAAGACTGTACATGCCCAACCCCAAAGAATCCAGCTCCCAATGTTGCGATAAAGACACCTAACTACTTTAATCTTTTATGAATAACTTGCCGGCGGCCGGAGCATGGCCGAACAAGCTACCACTTGATATCATAAAGAAGTCGTGACTAACCAGAACACCTGCATACCTTACTTGAATAATTATCTTTTCAAAAGTGATTGGTCTATTATTAACTGTGTGGCAGTATAACAGTGGAAGAAGATAAAGACCGTCCACTTCCAACATGGATTCACCAATCCTTGGTTTGCGCCAAAGCTAACACATAGTCCATGATGCTAAGTCGCATGACCAAGTCTTGGCTTATCACTAGGACCAAGTATAAAGATTGTACCGACCCTAAGTGAGATTTTGATAGCTGAGGATTAAGCCACAAAGTGTGTGTATTTCTACCCACAAATGGGCTAATCGCTATACGTGGAGTTAAGGTTAGCTTACAAGTGCATGGATTGTTACACACCATAGGTACACTCATAAGTCCCTCCACTTTCTATCAAAACACCCACAAGACCAAATACTAAGTGTTAGTTTTAATCAATTCATCAAACAAAGTTCAAAGTAGAAAGAATTGAACAAGAACATGAAACACCACTCAAGAAATAAATACTATATAATTCATTACCAAAGAAGTCTTCACTCTAGCAACACTAATGAATCCTAGCCAATGATTGGCATTACAACATGAACTCTAATTTGGGTGTTTAAAGAACACATAGTAGTGGTTGTTCTAAAGCTCTCACTCAAGTAGTGTTTATGGCATGATCCCAGGCTCCAAATGTCACTTACTAGACCCCCAAGATGGCAGAAATGAGAGAGAGACTCGGGTGGAATGGAAGGGTAAAGGGATGCTTAAAATGTGGAGTGGAGACCTCTATTTATAGGCAATTCAGACCAAGCACACCCGTGCCACATGTGTGGGCACGCCCACGCTCACTAGTAGGTACTGTTGTAGATTCCTTTCGTGCAAAATTACCCCCCTGTAGGTCATGCACGCTCGTGCCACATGTATGAGCACGCCTGTGCTTGCTCGTATAAGTAACCGTCTTGTCAGTTTGGTCGGTTGCAAGCCTTAGAGAACACGTTTCAAAGAGCACCGTCGTGCACAGTGATGTGGCACGCCCGTGCTATGCCTGAAAGCTGACTTTTGGCCTTTGTTGACTTGGAAATGTTGACTTGTTGACCAGGGGCAGGTGCACGGCCGTGTACGGTCGGAGCGCGACCGTGCTGCATCTGAAGCAGCGTTCTAAGTCTTCAGTTCCTTGTCTTTCGTGTCGTTTTCCTTCCTGGACTTCAAAAATTGCATGTGGGATACAAGATTGTTGTACCATGTACCCTTTTGTCCCCTGGAAGCTTATTCTCAACTCAAAGTGTGCCTTTTTTCCTTCTTTTGCTTCCAAGAACGTGCACTTATCTTATAAGAGCATTTTAGCTATATTTTATAAAGATAAAAGCATAATAAATGTGCAAAAAGGAGGATAATTATATATGTAAAACATATTAAATTATCGGCACATCATAACACCTCACACTTAAACGTTTGCTTGTCCTCAAGCAAACCATACCTTAGGCGATTTTTATGAAATAAAAATTGCCAGTTTTACTCGGTGTGCCGAGCTCAACTTACCTCCTAAGAGTCACACTTAATAGATCCTCTGGGTTTCGGGCTTGGTTTGTGTTCAGACTACTCAAACATTCCTAAGGTGTCCCAATTCATGTTCCTCACTAACTCTCGTTCACTCGGGTTTCATTTTAGGGGTGATCACTCGGATTCTACCTGATGGCAAGCATGAATCATAGGCTTGTATGCAAATCAAAACTCCACCACTTTTGTTGAGGTAATGTGTGTGAATCAGAAGGACTTTAAACGGGTTAGTTCAGTGAAATGGTGACGAATACGGTAGGAATGGAGTCTACCACCATAACTAACTTCGGGTGGAGTGTTTTGAGGTGTTATCAGAATCTTGTAAATCTTCTAAGTGGGCTTTGAAGGTCTTTTCTTGGACTTCATAACTCGACTTTCGCCTATTCTTGTGAACCGTTCGGCGCATGCGCTGCCTAAAAGCCTCCACTAGGTCGGGCCAATCACTTGGTCTTCCGAAAATATTTCAAAACCTTTTGAAGTTTTCCTTGATTCCTTTATTTCAGCAGCATCATTATTACACACTTTTTTTATAACACATAAAATGTTTACACTTGATGCTTTGCTGGGTGATTCTTCACACTTGGTATGCTCTTCTTGATGGATTTTCTATTGTCGCCATTTTTCACGATCGAGATCTGAGAACTTTGATGGGCGGCTTATGCTTCTAAGTCTAAATTTCCAGAGAGCTTCATTGACACCTCAACACTTCCCTGGTTTCGTCATGGCGGGGGCTGAATGGATGGCAGGAAACGAAAAGGCTAAGGCTCAAAATGGGTGGCTAGGAGTGGGGAAAATATATGGAAGGCTGAGGATAACGGAATGGGTAAGTCCTAAATGCCTAAATCATTTTCACACACTCACCTCTGGTGTGGTCTTGTAATGCATAAGTCACACAAGTTCTAACCATGTCATGCCAAAGGAGAATATCTCTCATAAACAAACGAACGAGTGTGTAAAGTATATATGTAATGATATGCTCGATAAGGCTCAAAATACTCACATGTAAGGGTAGCGGTTATTTAAGGATTTTAAGACACCCTAGGTGGTTCTTTTGACTACCAAAACCTCCCTAATCTCCCGCAAGATTTTTGGATGGATTCAAAGGGTGTGAAAACGGTTTTTACTTAATCAAAACATTTTTGAAATATTTGCTATTAAACGGTTTTGGTTTCTTAATTTCAAGTTCAAATTTTAACACCTCACACTTAGTTCTTTAGAGTATTTCAAAATTATAGATTTTATGATATATTTTATGCTTAAAGAAATAAGTGGGACAAAGACAAACGCTCCCCTAATTAGTTTTCGAGAAGAAAATTGTTCGGGTGACGCCCACAACTACCAAACCACTGAGCCCTTCTAAGAGAAATCACTTGGCATGAATTAAATAGCTAACTACAAACTAAAAACATAAAAACTACTAATAAAATACTAAGACCTAGTGCCGAGAGGGCATACCTGGCGGTTAGAAAGAAGTAAAAGTGAACGATCATACCTGAGGGTCCTCAAATGCCTTTTCTTATCGTATGCACCAACCTCTCAGCTTATTCTTCATCGGGCTAGCCCTAGAAATACTACTTTAATCAAATTCAATCCCGCAATTTAAGGTTTTGGGATTGATATGGAAACATGCTAGAGGTGATGATGAGTCGCGCCACCACCACTTGAAATTTTCTGGATCAAACTTCACTATGTGCAACTAGTGAAGAAGTCGGTCACCGCGACACACCACAAGTGGCTTGCTGAAATAACACAACATCCTAGTGAAGTGTCACAACCCGACCGAGGTGGGCCCAGTCAAAATACAGATTGTTAACAAACATCACGCAATGCAAGCAAACAGCAGAAGCAATGTATATAACTAGACTTTTATAAATAATAATAGTTTACATTTCTATACAATATACACCTTCTAATACAAGTACTCTAGGTAATGTCTAAGGTTCCCGCTTGCCTTCTGATCCGTCCGTCGAGGAAACTCTGAGTCGTGGCTGCTTATTCCTTGTAATCCGAACAGGTACCTGAACACATGCTTAAAATGGTTTTGGGTCAACAATAATGTTGGTGAGTCCGTGCGTTAGTTTAAATGGTTTTCAATAAGGTTATTATTTCAAAAGCAAGTTCATAAAGTTTACACGGTTCAACACATGGTGATGTACAAGCGACACCTCAAACCTAACACAGAATCTATCTACTGTCATTATAGATTCTCCTGGCAAAATATGTGTCACAAATCCTCAGTGGAGGGTTTTCCGGGCTTCCGGATCCACTGTGTGGGGGGGTTTCCCCAAGTAGCGCTACCCACATATTAAGTGGCCCAAATCCCCTGGGTTAATGAGTGTCGGTATGGTATTCAGCAGCTACTATCTTGTCACATAAACAGTTTATAAAAAGGAAGCATGCATTCACCCCAAAACAGTGAAACACAAAAAGAGGGGAAGGTACACGGGACTCACCTGTTTTCATAGCTCAATTATAAAAACCGGTGCTCAGTATCGGATACTGACATTCTCCTGGTTGTGCCCTCATGTATCGGGTTAGGGTTCGTGTTGACCGGGTCTGACCCGGTTGACTATAGTTGACCGACGTTGACCATGTTGACTCCTGTTGACCCATCTCCTAGATTCGTCTCTGGACCCGACTCGAGCTCCTGACCACCTTATCACTACCACAACCATCATCAACATCGTCACCACCTGTGACCACCGTAACCCCCACCACCATCACCATTGGTGTCCGCCAAACAACCACCGACGAGCACCATCACAATCGGAACCAACCAAAATAACCCTTCATCGCTCCTCATGACACGCCCCGGTGGTCAGATCTGGTCCGATCAGAACCCACAACACCATCACTGTCGCCGTCGTCTTCGTCCCTTCTTCTTCTACCGAGCTCTCTTTCTCCCTCTCTCCCTCTCTCTCTCTTATGCCTCTCTCTCTAACTCTCTCTCCTCCACTGTTATTCTGTCTGCGTGTGTGTATATGTGAGAGGAGAGAGATGGTAAGTATGGTTGTGGGGTTTGTTCGCCGGAGGCGGTGGCAGGAGCACCTCCGGCTCCTTCTTCTTTCTCGACTCTCTCTCTATAATATAACATGTGTGTGTGTTTATTGAGCAGGCAAAAAGGGGAGGGTAAATGGGGTTGGGGTTTTATAGATGGGTTCATTTGATGGTTTTTACAAACCATCAAATGGTTTTGGAGGTTTGGTGGCAACATGAGGGGAGGACACATGTCCTCCCTCATGACTAATCATATTGGGTTCGGGTTGGGTTCGTAACGTTTATCGGTCCGGTCTCGTAACGTGTGTTCTAATAATATTATATATATTAAATGGTTTGGCTTTTAGTTTCGCCCACAACCGACTCGCTCATCATTTGTTTTGGTTAATTATTTATTGTAAACTAGTAATAAGACGCAAAAAAATTTTGGGGTCGGTACCGGGTTTTTACATGAAGTGATCCTCTGACTGATACGCTTTACCCCATGAGTCGTCAACAAGTTCAGCCATTGGGGGGCTATCACTCGTGAAAAGTGGCAACTGAGATATTACCACTTCCTTTCCTCAATCTTTCCTGCACCTGCTTCCTTTTGTTGTACTTCCACTACCCTTACTCTTGCTTCATCTTCCATTGCAAATTTATTCAAAAGATAGTTTTTTACTATCTCGAGATTTTCAGCAAACTTTTCCAAGTCGATAAGAGGGGGGTCGGACTCGGGCATAGGCAAGGGTTCGGAATCGGAGAAAGGATTTAGTGATGGCAAAAATAGTGGTGAATTTTCAAGGGGGTATTTTTTCTTCAAAAAGATAAGGTGAGAAAGTTGAAGAATCAAAAAATGGTGGTATATGAGAGTATGGAAATGGTGACGGGTTATATGGAGGTGGTTCGTAGGAAGGTAAAGGTGGAGGAGGTTCAGGTGGAGGTGAATATGGAGAGGGTTCACAAGGGTAAGACTCAAAAGTGGGAAGACAAAGAGGGATGTATTCTTCGCATTTATGGGGGTAAGAATGTCCACCACAATAACTGCACGGAAGAATACAAAACAAGTAGTCTTCACAACTGTGGGGAAAAGGAGGTCCGTCACAATAGTCACATCCTTGTTGAACGTAGCAACCATTTTCAGCAGCATGACGATCCATCTGAAAAGCTATCAAAACAAACTGGCAAAACAATTATTAACTAGCAACTTAAAACCTTTCTATGGAATATGTCGTGTGGATTAAGTCATTTTAAACTTCTTTTTCTTAAACTGACAATTTCCAGGTGGAAATGTCAAGACTTATTGAAAAAGGTAATTAAGATGGGACTTTTAGTTAAAAACACTAAGTCATGTTTTAAATTTATGAAATAAAACGATAATTGCTAATCGTTCTAAACCCACACGATAGGCAAGTGTACCTATCGAATGTAGTATAGACACAAGCAAGTACCAAGTATCGAACCCAAAGACACGACTTCCCCTACTCAGCCTTAAGGTGCTTTTTAATAAGAGTAAAGATGGAAAGCATAATAAATGTGCAAAAAGGAGGATAATTATTTATGTAAAACAAATTAAATTATAGGCACATCAAGGATCCTCTGACAAAGATTAGTAGGACACGTGCAGGCAAAAGGTACAAACGTACAAGTCTGTATGAACCAATCACAGCAGCCGGACGTGTGGCAGAGTTCATGCTGCACGATCAGCCAATCAGAGAGTTCCAGCAAGGCAAATCTCCATGACCATGCACAGCCAAGCAGACATTCTATACGATCTGCGGTACGAACAACCAATCAAGAAGCACCACCAAAGAGTCAGGCCTATGAGCACGCGGTCATGGATCCGCCGAAGGGAACAACAAGTACAGTTCCCATCCGCATCGACTAATAATACCACATGACGCCACATCAGCGAGGGTCTCCACTAACAGGTAATGGCAAAGGAGACAATAGTATAGTTGACAAAGGGAATTACCCAACCATGGTGTCTCGGGCCTGCAGCCTACAGGCGGACGACACGTGTCCAATCCCTAGATGCCTCCCAATGGCATATCGCCACGCGGAGTAGACGGTACTCTCTTTATCTCTCTCTCTCTATGATTTATATAATATGACATATTATATTGGACTAATCGTGGGCCGATGTGGAGGCAAGCCCTTAACTGGGCCATGGCCCATTGGGTAGGTTAGGGGTGAATGTTGAGGCCCGTGTGGAACCTATTTAAGGAGGACTTCACCTCCTTGGATAGGCCATTTAGAGAACCCTGAAAAACACACTAAGGCTGACTACGTTTTTGTGCCTGCTACGGTGAATTTCTCGGGATTCTAGGCGGTCGCCTCCAATCGGATTATTGATTTTATTTCAGGTCTCACACTCACACTGTTCATCGAGCCATTCATCTAGCGAATGATTAAGCTTGTAGCAACGTGGTTTAGTTTCTCTAATTGAAGGTTAGACCATTGTTTCTTCATTGGCACCATCCGTACCGGCTAGAGTAAAAACCAAACCATCTTTTAGCTAGAAAATGGCAACTGGAAAGCCTCCGAAGTCCAACAATGACTATGACAACCGGCAAATTCCGTACAGCGTTTAACGTAATTTAATCATTCCTTCGGAGTAATTAACCTGGTTTAAAGTTAATTTGGATTAATTAAGAAGTTATAAGTCCTACGATGTCTTCTCGAAGTTCGTAGAAGCCTCGATGCATTTATAGAAATATTCGCGCGTGTTTAACGTTAATGAACTGACAATAGTACAAATTTGTCAAAGTGGACTAACATAAGGATAATATATTTAAATACGACACGTATTTACTATTGAAGCGATCGGATTTGAAATCGGCGCGGTAAACGACCAAAAACGCAGCGTTTTGGAGAACGCGGAAAGGAACTGGCGCGGGAATCGGACGTCTAAATGCGTGGTTTTAACTGTTATCGAACTTTCGGAATAATTATTTATTATAAATAATGTCATTTATTAAGTTTCGAAAGTCAACGGGTCGTTTTAATGAAGGATAGCATGACCGAATCGATTAACGTTATTTAAATGCGTGTTTCGAAAGCACACGTCGGGCGACGAAAATGATAATGTTTTTGCTCGGTTAAGTGTTATTTTTAAAAGCGATCAAAACCGACTATCTTTGAAGATAAGTTTCGAACCAAGACAAAACCGAGCCTTTAAACGGTTAAACGGGTTCGATTCTCGGTAGCAACCCACCTAACCTAAACCCTAGCTATTTAAACTCTCATTCCCTCCCCTCCTCCTCCATTCTTCAGTTGCTAAAGACCTCCCCTCCCCCCCCCCCCCTTGCAAACCCTAACTCTCTCCACTCTCTCTCTCTCTCTCATCTCGAGCTCTCTCCCATCTTCGTGTGTACAGCACCGGCTGACCACCATGATCCCAGGTGGTGGTGGCGTGAAGCTGTTAGGCCCGAAATGGCCTGGGTGCTGACTATTGAAGGCTCAGTGGTCGTGAAAATGGTCGTATAAAATCTCGTTTGATTTGGAAATTGCGGATAAATAAATTTTCATCTTGTATTTGGAAGTGATTTTGGGAAATTTGTAGACAACTTGTGTTGTCTGGTTTGTACAAAAACAAAGGAAACTCTGCCAAAATTTTATAAAATCCGAAGTGCAACGAATGTAATATTCTTGTGCATTTTTATAAACAACTTTCCAAGTGTTTGACAAAGGCAACTTCATACAAAATCATGGCGTTTTGACAAAGATTATTTATAACAATAGTACTCAATCACGGGCAACTAAATAATGTACTTTTTACAGAGCATTAAGTATGACGAGTCTTTCAGGATTCTCGGTAACTAAATAATGTTTATTGTTCGGATTCAAAATATAATACATGCGACTTTATTTGGAAGCCTTTATAAAAAGCAAAGTTTTGAGATTTGTAAAATACTCAGATTTGGAAAAGATGTAACAAAATGTTATTAAACGGGTTTAAGAACTATAATGTATTTCCTCAAAGTATATTTTCCAAAATATAAGTATACATGACAAACACATTTATTGGACTGATGAGATGATCTACGACTCGGGATGAGTCATACGTTCGTAGTATTAGTCCAACGTGGTTTACACTCGAATAGTAACAGGTGCACAACTTGGGTACTATGTTGTATGTTAACACATAAATTAAGATAAGTCACGATCGGTTCATTGATTTAAAACACTTAAGACTCGAGTTAGTACACACGAGTCTAGATAGATGAATAAACTATCTTTTAACCGGAAAATAAGCTAGGCTTATATGTGATAGACTTTTGAGGTGTCCTTTGTTGGTAATTAGGGCATAAGGAAGTCGGTCAAAGCTTCGGGCTTTGTTTGCTATCTAAGCATGGAAGTTAAGGTGAGTTTCACGGCCTTTTTTACTGTTTCTGTTTAGGGGAAAAGATATGTTTTGTCAAATGTTGTTACATGTCAAAGTGTTTTTAAATGTTAAAATATGATAAGTGGCATGAGGGGTACTTGGGTTTGTTTGTACACCACTCGGGGTGAGTCCTCGCTGTTGTAACCATTTACTCGTGTGTTGTGTGTGTGTGTTGAAATCGAGAACCGAATGAATATTTGGATAGTAGTATTGGTGCCTGACAAGGCCCACCCCTAAATCGATCGCGTCAATTATGCAACTGTGTATGCCAGGTGTGCACATATTCTGAACTATGTTGTTATTTTCCGAGAAACAACTACTACTTGCAGGGCATTATTAGTCTTGGTTTGGTTATGGGCTCAAAGGATTGCTCATCATAGTTTTTAGGAGTTGGCCACTCTTTACAAAGGTCACTACTTGTGTTTGTTCCGCACATGTTGGTGTTGATAAAATGTTTTGTTGTTATGGAACTAAAACCTGTGAACTCACCAATATTTTATATATTGACGTCTTTTTAAACATATCTTTCAGGTAACTAAGTGTTGAATAGAAATGAGGCTAGTACGATGGAATTTGGGATGTCGGACACTAGTCGGGGGTTTCATCTATGTTCGCCCTTGGGTTGGGACATGGACAGAAAACCCCATGTTGAACTATGTTTATATTATTTTGTGTAATTTTTATGACAATGTACTCTTTTTCGACATCTTAATGAAATGATCTTTTCTAATCAAATATAGTTTGTGTTAATCTTGACTTTGATCTGCTTTCGAGCGTTGCGTCACGTGTTTCTACCATTGTCGTGGTGTGACAATGACCCTCCCCTAATCGAGTATGACCACGTCGAGGACGGCGTGGTTGAAACTTCGGCCACTATTACCAAGGTCGCCAACCGGACGGCCAAGGCTAACCTGGCCGGACCAAGTCACAACAAATGTCCTGCTGGTCAACTGGAAGACGAAGATGATGATATTGAAGACCCGAATGAGTGGCTCTTCCAAGAACAAGCTAGAGTCACTGCAGGCTATCAGAAGAAGCTGATGAAATTGGCATAAAGACAAGTTCAGAAGACCCTTAACTTTTGCCCTGTCGACCAGAGCCAAGGACTAGACAACAAGAACAAAACTCCCAGCCGTCCTCAGAAAGACAACTGTCAGGGGAGTCGTAGCGGAGGCCATGGTAGAAATACACATAGCCAGGGCTATGCTCCCACAGACGAGGAAGACAGCTATGAGTCTAGCGCACATGCAAAAAACGACGATGACCTGGTCTAACCCTATCGACCAAAAGATCTAGCGGAAAAATCCAAGTTCTGTGCCCGCGTGGCCTTGGCTTTCATACCAGCCAAGGCCAAACTTTCTAATAGCATCGGGAAAATCCTCTTGGAGACGCCTGAGATGCTTTGGAACTTGTGAACCGTCTCTCCAAAGAGACAAGAGATGGCCAAATTTGTAAAACCCCAAAAGTCAAGGTTAAATTTATGATTTTTCCCTCTTTTCTTTTTGGTATTCTTTCTATAATAGGTTTGAGAAGACTTTTCTTCTAGCTTCACAAGATTTCTCTCTTTTTCATTTCAGTGTTCTTTTTATAATAGGTTTAGATATTATTTTTAAAATAAAATGTCATTTTCTTCGTGCCATAAACGTCATATGTCTCTTTAGTTAAGAGGTTGTTTGTTTGAGCTCTTAGTGAGGCAGATGTCTGAATCAGTTAGACATTTGCCTATGAATGGATAATCATTATACAGGGTCTTATTGATTCAGACCACTTACTGATTTAGCACTTAATGGTTCAGACCTCTTACTACGCTTACTCGTTCAAAAAATGCCAAACAACCCCTAAATTTATTTTATTTACACAATTATAATGAATAAAGAAATATATTTTTTAACCCATGAAGTTCACATGTTTAAACCTAATATTAAATAGTTAGTAATGAGGATTTATGAATTAAAAAACGATATTTTAGGATAAGATATACTTACCCAAACTAAGAGATACAATACGAAGAGGTGAAACAAGATAAACTGGAAAAAAAATTGATTTTACATAACTGTGACACTAGAAGCAACCAAGTCCTTATTTATAAGGTGTGTGTGTATATATATACTAGTTTTGGTACCTACGTCGTGTTACGGTGACGTCGTACGCGACATGATAATGTATAGACTTTAATTAACCCGACTTATTTCTGAACTAAATTCACGTCGAAATGTAGAGTAATCCAAATTCATACCGTTAAATGAAAATGTTTTATATTTGATCCGACTTGTTTCCAAACAATACACTACAACATAAAATATAGACTACAATCAACCACACTTATTTCCGAACTAAATTTATATCGAAGTGTATGGTAACTCAAATCTATACCCTCAAACGAAAACGTATTACCTTTGAACCAATTTGTTTTTAAACAAAATTACGTCAAAACGTAGTCTAACTCAAAACGTACATAAAAATAGAAAACATTTTATAACTGGCCCGACTTTATATGATGGGTACATAAAAATAAGAACGTAAGAAATTAGTTTTAGGGTAAGCTCGAAACTTCACAAAATGTGGCACATATAACTAACCTGACTTTATACCGAGGGGTACATAAAAATAAGAACGTAAGAAAAAAGTACGTCGCACATAACTGTGTTCCAATTTGAAATGAAGAATTTGCTAGCTAGTTATATATGAAATGAGTGTGTTTTAACTTTGATGTCTACAATACATTTAATTATGTTTTAAATTGTTGAATTTGATGTCTTTTTATATAATACAATTCAAAACGAATTTAAACTTAATACATAAAATTTAAAACACAATAACTGCATAGACTTCTCACACTTTGTAGTAAAAATGTCCTTTGTAGACTAAGAGGGTGTTTGGGATTGAGTTTGAAAATGCAAAAGTGCTTTTGGTCAGAAGTTCTTATTGGCTTATGACTTTTTGAAAAGGAGTTTTAAAAAGAGTGTTTGGATTAGCTTTTTGGATGAGAAACGTCAAAAAATCAATATATTGTTTTTTTAAGTGTTTCGCTTAACTTATTGTGAATATTGGTTGTATGGGTGGTAGATTTGTAATTTTTTCCCAAAAGTCAAAAGCCAAAAGCCAGGATTTCTAACTTTTCAAAAACAGTTTTTCCACCCATAAAAGTCAAAAGTTAAAACAGAAAGTGCTTTTAGATTACACAAACAGCTTATTGACTTATTGGCTTTTTGAAAAAGTCAATAAGTTGTTTTGAAACTCAATCCCAAAAACCCTCTAACCCTACCCATATGTTTTGAGTGTATTATGTATTTGAAAATTAACGGGGTTTTATCATTTTATTATGTGACCAACCCAAACTGGACTTGAACGTGAACCGTATCGATTTTTTTTCGTAATATTCAGTTATAGAACCGACAAATAAATTTTTCAGCCACTTGAAAAGATTCTAGGTTCGTTATTGTGTGAAAATAGCTTTATATTGGTACCTTTTAAGAGATGATATTCCTTTCTTTATTAGTGTCAATCTTTAATTTATGCGACACACACAAAGAATCATAAAGGTTTACCAAGCTAAAAAATTCACACAAAGAATCATAAAGGTTCAACAAGCTAAAAGTCCTAGGGTGGTTAACGTCTCTATATCTAAACCATCTAAAAATATACACAAAAATAAGCATCAAAACACAATAACATTATTTAACCTCACTCGTTTTCGAAAAAATTTACATTTAAACGTGAATTTATACCGACACATAGATAAGAATAACCACGTGAAAAAAAAAACATAGTTTTTTTCTCTTTTAAGCTAAAGAATGAAACTCGATCAAATGGTGAAAATGACACTATATGAAGTTCTTAGAAAATGTAAGGGTATATATGTCAACTTTTAAAAGTCTAAGGGTTCTTTTGTATTTTTTAAAGTTGAATTGTTGAAAGTATCAGTGGCACATGTCACCGACCTTCTAATTGTACACAACTAAAATCGTACATAAAATACAATATGTTAAATAAAAAAATGTGTGGCATTAAAAAATTAAAGTTAATACCCAATTGAAAAAAATGATATTTGAAAAATTAACTTATCAAAATTATAACTATGAAAAATTATAACTATGAAGTCCGTGTCTTTTTAAATACATATCTTAATGAGTGGATATCTTATATTTTATACTATTAGTATAATATAAATGTTTACTCAATTGTGCAACGCATATCTTTTATTAAAACACAACTTTATTTTTAAATATATAATATAACATTTATTAACCCATCGTAATAATTAAATAAACTTGATTTGATTAGCCTGAATTTTTTTATTGAACAATATGAGACCTCCGTAATGGTTGTTGCCCCCTAAGGAGCATTTTTCGCCACATCAACATCATAATACCCCTTTAAAAATGTGTAATGGTTAACGCTCCTTAATATTTCTTTAATCATTGATTTCCATATATTTTTTCTTCATTTCCATATATTTTTTCTTCTATTTAGTCATTATACTAGAAATGTTCATCTCTCCTCATGTCCCTATAACGTACCGGGGATAGTGTTGAGAGCATTATCAAGTTTATTCATACCCTTATAATGCTCATTACACATGATACGATTTCTCCCACGTTAATTATTTAATATTATATGTGTCCTTACATAAAATTGATGTTAATCCCTACCCCACAAAAGTGAATATCTATAGGACAATGCCCATGCCAATAGAAAGTCTAGAAACCAACGCTCACCCGTCATTTTATATATATATATAACCCACACAAGAACCTAACCTATACACAAAATTAAACAAACATGGAAAAAATCCAACATAACAACATCAAAGTAAACGGTATCAATATGCACGTAGCCGAGTTCGGTGAAGGCCCAGCCGTGCTTTTCGTCCACGGCTTCCCCGAACTATGGTACACATGGCGTCACCAGATGTTGTTTCTATCCTCCAAAGGCTACCGTGCCATCGCACCCGACCTACGTGGGTTCGGTGACACGGAAGCACCACCATCCATCACTAGCTACACGGCTTTACACATAGTTGGTGACCTTGTTTGCTTGTTGGACTCGTTGGGTTTAGACAAGGTTTACTTGGTGGGCCATGATTGGGGTGCTATAATATCATGGTACATGTGTTTGTTTAGACCTGACCGGATCAAGGCTTTGGTTAACATGAGTGTGGTCTATACTCCAAGGAACCCTTTGGTTAAACCGCTTGACCAGTTGCGACAGACTTTTGGCGATGATTTCTACATATGCAGGTTCCAGGTGATGCTTATTTCATGCTATAAAAAAAATAAAATGATTTTTTTGTTTATTATTTATTAGGAAATATGCATATATTCCAACCAACTATGTACACGTATCTAATATTTTTTAGAATATATATTTTTTTTCCACCACTACCTTACGACTATATATATGATTAATAATAAAAAAACCTACAAGCCATATCATATAGATTTGAATAATACAAACGTTATGTTCAAGTTTTGAACCAGTCTTGCTTACAAAATACTAGATATTAAATTAATATCTTTTTAAAATGGCAAAAGTAATATGGGTAAGTGGGTAGCTTATTGCCCATTTACGTGTCATCCTCATGTAATATGTTTTGTTTGTGGAATATAAGTTATAAAGTTGTTTTAAAAAAAATTCGGATATCCAAAGGTAAAGTAAGGTAAAGAATATTGTAAACACGAGAAGCACACTACACCTACCCTTAGTTTGTTGTAGGCGTATAGATATAGGATACTCAGTTTCTCTTAGCATCGTATTCTACTGTTCATTAACGACCAAAGGCATATTCAAGTTGTAAACACTTGTGTCACGTCACAGAAGGTAAAAGAAAATATGTGCTATATTATGATTCTTGTTTTCATGTCTATATTTTATACAATAATCTTCTAACATAGAGTAACCACACAAATTGTTTGATGTTCTAATGTTTTCTTCAACATCCAGGCATCCATCTCGAATATTGGTAAAGATGTTTGTTAAATTTACATGATATGTATTTTAACAGGAAGTTGGATGGGAAGAAGAGTTTGCAAACGTTGATACGAAAAGACAACTTGCCGCCCTTTATTTTAATCGAAATCCAAAAGCACCTATGCTACCAAAAGACTATTCAAAGTTTTTTAATCCGCCTCCATGCACTTTACCTTCTTGGTTCACCGAACAAGACCTGGACTACTTTGCATCTAAGTATCGTGCCACAGGATTCCGCGGACCATTTAACTACTATCGTTGTTTTGATACGTAAGTACTTCTACTTCAAATATGGGTTGTGCTAAACGTACTTCACCCCTCTTTATTTTTATTGAATGTATCAATTTTACCTTAATAATTCAGTACCTTCGTTTCTGTTTAACTCAGTACTGGGATTTTTTTTTATCTTTAGGTGGTTTGAAGAAGTTTTCATGGTTTCTAGCCAATTTTTTAAACTTATTTAGAGTCTAGGTGATCATCTGCTAGTTGAACGTACTAGCGGATGTGAATAGTATTTATGTTTGAAAAGTCAATACATCTTTGCCAACTTAGCACAAATTCTAAAAAACGTATCACATCCATTAGCTAAACTAGTAGATTCTCATAAATACTATTCACGTACGCTAGCTCAACACCAGATCACCTAGAATCAAATCAAGTTTAAAAACTTGACCAGATCCCGTGAGGGGGATATTTAGCAACCCTAATTAAATATTGGTCATGTCTTGTATCCTGTGTCTATCTGTCCGGTTGGTCTAAGTATGAGTCTGCTCTTTTTTGTATCAATAATTCAAAGGCATATGGATTTATTGATAGTTTAAATTGTAGAAACTGGGAGCTATGTGCAACATGGACCGGATCCAAGATAACGGTGCCAGTGAAATTCATAGTGGGGGACTTAGATTTGACCTACGCCTTTCCGGGAACAAAGGAGTACATACATGGTGGTGGATTCAAGAAAATGGTGCCTGGACTCGAAGAAGTTGTGGTGATGGAAGGAGTTGCTCACTTCATTAACCAAGAGAAGCCACAAGAGATCAACAACCATATTTTCAACTTCATTCATAAGTTTTAAGGTTTAAAATTAATACAATAAACCGGCCCATCGGACATCATTGCCACCTGATACAAATTTTTTACTTGAAAGCTTTCAATGAAATCAAAAGAGGCGACTTTGTATTCACTTCTAGTTTCTTGTTTATTATGATATAATGTTGTATTAAAAGCTTTAAATGGTTCGTACATAAAAAGCCGGCAAAGCTGAAATAATCTGCCTGTTAGTCATTAAGGTTAATGAATACAAAGTCATTATTCATAAGTATTGTAGTTAATATAGCTACGATTGCGATACTTTATTTATAAAGTGCTTCAGTTAGATAATAATAGCGTTTTAAAGTTATGAATAAAGCTATAAATAATTGCAACGTGATTTTTTTTACGTAAGGTAAATCCTTAGACTTCACTCATCACTGGCACCGTCGACAGCGGTGTTGATAGCACTCAACTTTCTCGTTTAAGCAACTCTTATTTGAAATAAACTTAGTGGTGCTCAGGGGCAGATGCAATGTATTGGAAGGGTGGGCTTCTGCCCACCGTAGGTCCAGCAGACCACCACTATATATATTATTAGTTCCAGCCCAGTATACTTATTTTATGATGGCACAGCCCAATAAGAAAACACTACTAGCCCCAGCCCAAAACCCCTAGCCCAACAATCCATTTTAATATGCTTATATGCTGCATTCTACACTTTGCAATTATGCAACGTTTGGTTATTAGTTGATGAGTCTAGTGATGTATCTAATAAGGAACAAATGGCTATTGTTTTAAGATATGTTGATACACGCGGAGTTATCAAAGAGAGGTTTGTGGGAATTGTGCATGTGATGGAAACATCTTCTTTATGTTTGAAGTCTTCTATTGACACCTTTTTTGCAAAACATAACTTGAGTTTGAACCCGCTAAGAAGTCAAGGTTATGATGGAGCAAGCAACGTGCATGGTGAGTTTAATGGGTTGAAGGCAAAGATTTTAGATGAAAATAAATCGGCTTATTATGGGCATTGCTTTGCACATCAACTTCAGTTGGTGGTTGTGAAGGTTGCAAAAAAACAATTTGGTGTTGCAAGTTTATTTGAGAAGGTGGCGACGTTGATGAATGTGGTTTGTGCTTCTTGTAAAAGAAGTGATATTATTCGAGAGACTGAGAGAGAGAAAGAGTAGCAAAAGCCATTAATAGTGGGTTAATTAAAACTGGAAGTGGGTTAAATCAAGAGCTTTCTCTTGCACGACCTGGTGATACACGGTGGAATTCTCACTACAAAACATTAATGCGGTTGGTTGATTTGTTTCCAACCATTGTTAAGTTGCTTAAATATATCATAAAAGAATGCCCTAATGATTCTAGTAGAAGTCAAGCAAATGGTGTTTTACAGTATTTCGAAACTTTTGAATTTGTGTTTTATCTGCATTTGATGTTGCACATTTTAGGGCTCACGGATAGTTTATCAAGAGGACTTCAAAAGAAAGATCAAGAGATATTAGAAGCAGTTTCATTGGTGGAATCAACCAAAGCAGTCATGCAAAATTTTAGAGAACATGGATTTGATCAAATTTTAGAAAAGGCATCTACTTTTTGTAGAAAGCATAATATTCAAATTTTGAACATGACGGAAGATTATGCTGTATCTCGAAGACAAAGGAACAAAATCACCAATCAACATCATTTTAAGTTTGACTGCTTTAACACTATTCTGGATATGTTGCTTCAAGAATTTGGTGATCGTTTTAACGAGGTAAACATGGAATTACTTAAAAATATGGCGGCTTTGAGTCCGCGTGACTCTTTCTCTCAATTCGACACATCAAAGTTACTTCAGTTGAGTGAGTTCTATCCATATGATTTTGATGATGAAGCAAAGATTACGCTTAGGCATCAACTTCCCTTGTATCATCATAGTGTTCTAAAAAAAACAAAGTTTGCAAACTTGAATGGTGTCGGAGACCTTGCTAAAGTGATGGTGGAGACTAGGAAACATCTATCTTATCATTTGGTCTATCGACTATTAAATCTATCATTGGTTTTGCCTGTTGCAACCGCATCTGTTGAGAGATGTTTTTCGGCGATGAAACGTGTAAAGTCAAGTTTGCGAAATCGTATTGGTGATGATTTCTTAAACGCTTGCATAATTTGTGCTGTAGAAGTTGATGAACTTCTCAATGTTACTGATGAAGAGGTAATCGAGCGTTTCCAAAAGATGAAACACGTAGAGGACAACTGTAATCGTGGTATTTTAATATTATGTTTTAAGAATGTAATGAACTATGTTATTTTTTCACTATTACTTTTTTTTTTTCATCAGTCCCATTTTCAGTTGACCCGTAAATTGCCCACCCTACAAAAAATTTCAGAATCCGCCACTGGTGGTGCTCTGGTGGAAACAAAATTATTCACGGTTCACCCAATTTTTTTACGGGTTTTAAATGAAGAATCTATGGTTTGGGTCGAAATTTTGAAGATTCGGTTGACAAGATGAAGAACAATAGTCTAAAATATCAAAATTTTCTTTTAAGTTGATGTTTCTTTTAATTTATTGTAATAGCTTTGATGGAATAAAAGTTTGAATAATGAAAGTGGAAAGTAAGAAATAGGGATTTTTTTATGAATTTGTATTTCCTATAATTTGCTAATATGTACTGATATTTTTTTTATTTTAGTATTTTGGTAAAACTACTTTTTATGTGGTACTAGGAGTGAATTTTTTTTCCTTTTTGGGATCATAATTTGGTATTGGTACTCGTATCATATTGGTACTTTCGATACCGGTATATTATGTTTTTCTTTTGCTAACGTGCACTAATATTACAAAAACCTTTTTTTTGTAAGGGAGATACTAACGTAAAAAGAAGCTTAGCTTGAGAAGGATAAGAAAGAATAAGAAGCTGACACATGTCCCTAGCTAAAAAGGGTATTATTGTCCATCGGACTATCACCATAATTGTTGACTTTTTTCAAGTTTCACCCTCATTTTTAAAACGTTAATAACGTTTTCATATGACATTATTTAAAAAAATACACCGTAAAAACAAGTTTTTTATCCTCTTTCATTTGCATACCCTATTGCCATAGTTTTAAAAAAAATCCGTTGGGTTGATAGTTTGCATTAACTGTTTGCTCGTGCTCTGTTCTTTACATTTTCCTGACTATTGGTGCGTTATAATCTAATTATTTCATCCAGATTAGTCGATTAGGTTTAGGTTTTAAAACCGCTAAGACAAATCTTGGATTGAAGAATGTGTGTTGATGAAAATTATGTATATGTAAATGATATTTGTTTGAAGAATTAAACAGTGATTGAATCATAAAGTTGTTAATGGGGATAATGATTTTATAATATATGAACAATTTTGGGGATAGTTTGTTTGCAAACCAAGTATTTGATCAAATTCTTGAATGGAAAAAAAAAAACTTATGTTAACCTTTTTTATTTTCTTCTTCTTATTATTTTTTTATGTTAGATTGGATGTTAAAAAGATCATATTTTTTTGAATTGGGGTAATGTGTTTTTATTGTATCTTTTTTTAAGGTCTTTTAGTTCTGAATTAAGAGCTAAATCTATCCCAATTAACATGTGTTAGGGTTTAATTAACATGTGTTAAAAAGCAGATGTGTTTTGTCTTTTATTGGTATATCTTTTGATTTTTCTCTAATAATTTTACTTTTTATTTCTAATATATATGTTTATTCTGTGTGAAGGTTTTGATAATTTTTTGTATTGATGCTTACTGATGTGTCAGGGTTCAATTAACACCTGTTAGTGATGCAAACACATGTTTTATTGGTGGTTACTGATGAATCTATCCTAATTGACATGTGTTAGGGTTCAATTAACATATGTTAATGATGCTAACACATGTTTGTATATGGTGCCTACTGATGAATTTAATGCAATCGAATTTGCATGTAAATATTTATTTAATCATAGAATAAAAATGTTTTAATTAGAAAACTAAATTTTTTTATCAAAATATAACTTGACTGTTTATATGTAAATATGTATATATTTAGAGTATTTAGAGTAGTTTCATAAAAATGTATGTATTTGTATATATTAAAGTAAAGGTTTGACTTTGGTGAAGGTTCTGAATATTTGTATTGGTGCTTACTGATGTATCAGGGTTCAATTAACACATGTTAGTGATTCTAGCACATGTTTGTATTTGGTGCCTACTGATGAATCTATCTCAATTCACATGTGTTAGGGTTCAATTAACATGTGTTAGTGATACTAACACAGGTTTGTATATGGTGCCTACTAATGAATCTATTCCAATTGACATGTGTTAGGGTTTAATTAACATGTGTTAGTGATGCTAACACATGTTAGTATATGCCAAACTAACACGTGCTATGGTTCAATTTAACATGTGTTAGTGATGCTAACACATGTTAGTATATGTCCAACTAACACCCAAATTGACCCAGTTAACATTTGCTAGTTACAAATGTTTAATTATTAAAAATAATTAATGTAGGAGGTTCTATGAACAACCACTGGACTTCAAGCCGGCTACTCCACATAAGGATCAACTAGAGATGGAGTGCTAAGGATTGAAACATGAAGCCGAAAATGCCTAATAAGGAATGAAGCATAACGCCGAAGACGACTATTAAAGAATGAAGCATAATGTGTTTTTTTATGTTAGTTTATGAAAGTTTTGTATCATTTTTTAGTTGTTTAGATTTATATGAAATTAATTTGTTACACTCAACGTTGATTGCAATAAATTTTTATATACATGTGTTCTTTTATGTTGATATGCTAGTCTAAAATTAACGTGATAATTATTTGAACCAATTACACATGTTAGTGATGTGTGTGAAAGGAGTTTGTTTGAAGAGAACAACTAACATGTGTTAAAGGGCTCGTGTGGCATACGTTATTAATAAATCTGAATCTTTAAATTAATATGTAAAATAAGTGGTAGAGAAAAAAGTAGGAGAGGGAAGGTGGAGAGAGAAAAGGTGGAGAGAGCAGATGAAAAGATGGAGAGAGAAGGTGACAAGATGGAGAGAGAAGGTGAGTCCATTTACTCTTTTACCCTTTTTATACTTTAAGGGTATTATTTAATTAGAAGGTAGGACCAAAAGGTAGGTCCATGAATCACAACCATTGATCATGCTTGATCAATGGTTGTGGTAAGGTTTATAGAGTTTCCTCAAATATTTGAGGTTTTCTCTAGAACCTTACCCTATATATATATATATATATAGGGTCAAGATCGTGTACAAAGAGTGTTTTGTGTGAGAAGGCTAGGAAGGAATTATGACCATTAGATTAGTTTAATCTAGGGTGTAGATTAATTGAGTGGCAATCTTGTAATTAGTGTTATAATGTTATTAATTGATTAGACCATTTAGGGGTATGATAGTAAAATACACCAACAAGACCATTAAAACATCTTAATTTAAGGAGATTTTCTATAATTACATTTCTCTCTCTATCTTTACTCTCTTAATATAATAATAATAATAATAATAATAATAATAAAAGGAAAAGTAGGTATGGACTATGGAGTCACCACACCTGGGTGACGACTGACGAGATAGAAAAGAGACATTAAAAAAAACAAAGTGTCATAAACGAGATCTTGTTTTCTTTATAAAACATCATATTATGTTTTATGTGTATTGTGTTTTTTATTGGATTTGTTTACATTAAAATCTAGGGTTTCATATATCACGTTCTTGATAATGTGTTCTACATTAGTTTAAAACACACTAGGTTCAAATGTGTGTTATAACACAATGTTTTGATAAGACACAATAAGTTCAGATGAGTAGTTAACATGGGTTTAAAACACACAATGATGATTTTGATAAAACACAATAAGTTTGATGGGTAGTTAACATGAGTTTAAAACACACAAAATACCGATTTTGATAAAACACAGTAAGTTCATATGGGTGGTTAATATGTGTTTAAAACACATAATCACGATTTTGATAAAAACACAGTAAGTTCATATGCGTGGTTAACATGCGTTTAAAACACATAATGACGATTTTGATAAAACACAGTAAGTTCGGATGAGTATTTAACATGAGTTTAAAACACACTAAAAATACAATGACGATTTTGTGTTTTTTTTTCAGAATTCGTATGCGTAAGAATAAGATTCATAGATAAAAATAATTGTAGAAGAAAATCCCTAAAATCTCTCCTATTTCATTAATGATAGATATTGTCTAATTATTGATTGGCTATGTAATTACCTTAATGCCCATAAGAGTCAAATAAATGAGTGCCACGTGTCAGGCTTACATTCATTCTTATCCTTCTCACAAAAATAGGACTTTGTACAAGAACCCTTCTTCATAAAAAACCCCTTAAACTCTATAATGACCATTGATCAAAGTTGATCAATGGTCCTTGATTAATTGAATTTAGTAATACAAACCAACTCTCATTTGTGTGGCTATAAATGATATGAAGGGCAATATGGTAATCTTACTAAAGCAAGTGGGCCACTTTAATTTTCTGAATCCTAGGTTTAAAAAGCTTGATTTGACCCTTGTCAAGTCACCTCTCTCCTACTTTATGACACTTTTTCCAGCACCAGATATTAACGTACGTTAGTGTTGTGATAAAAAATTCTGACCTCGTGTGAGACATTTGCTAACATGTGTTAACAGGCATATACTAAAAAGTACAAAAATAAAAGAACGCATAAATTGTATATTTATTTAAGAAATGATAAAAACGATCATTACAATCAATACTAAAAATGTGTCATAAAACTTTTCATACATACATAATTATTTCTGAATGATAAAAAACAATCATAACATAAAAAAGATCTAGCTATGCTTCGTTCTTGATACCCATCTTCATGTTTAACACGAAAACATCTCTTCACCTACAAAAAAAGATAACACGTGTTAGTTGGACTCTCCGAAACATATAATGAAACATCACTAACATGTGTAGTGTAATTCTAGAACATATGTTTTACTGAATTAACGTATGTCATATGAACCCTAACACACGTTAGTTGGCATATACTACGTATGTCATATGAACCCTAACATCTGTTAGTTAGGTATATACTAGCATGTGTTAGCATCACTAACATGTGTATAAACAACACCAAATATGCAGTGCCAAGTATATCATACTCAATTTTACAACTATGTTAATACAACTACTCAAAGACGATTAATAGGGTTTGAAATCCAACAATAATAAATTTAAAAAATCAAATCAGAACCCTAGCACCTGTTAGTTGGGCATATACTAGCATGTGTTAGCATATTCTAAAATCAAAACACTAGCACACGAAATATATAATATAATAAAAGACATCAGTAGCATGTGTTAGCATATTCTAAAATACATGTCTTACTAAAAAATAACGTATGTCATATGGGTCCTAGCACCTGTTAGTTGGGCATATACTAGCATGTGTTAGCATCACTAACGTGTGTCAGCATACAAGACTCGGACCGCAAAAAATAGACATGTACCCTATACGAGTTCATAACAATTTCACTTGCCAAAAATTTATTAAACATAATACAAAAATTATTTAAACACCCTATTCACCAAAAGATTAAACATTTATAATCTTTATAAAAAACATCACTTACCACAGCCACATCATCAACGCCTCTTTCTTCCAATAGCCTACTCGTGAAAACCAACACTGGAACAGATAACATGTGTTAGCATATACTAACATAAAAAAAACTACAAAATTATTCATCAATCACATGTGATCTGTCAACCTCATGTCCTCAATCTAATAAAAATCTAACATAAACAAAATAATAATAATAAAAAAAAATGTTAACATAAGTTTTTTTTCATTCAAGCATTTGATCGAACACTTGGTATGCGAACAAAAACTATCCCCAAAACTACTATTATTATTATTCTAACAAAACCCAAAACCTAACTACAAACAAATATTTCAAAACTCACCAAGATTCAAGTTTGATTAACACCAAAAATCCAGATCCAGATCTAACTTATTATAATAATAATAATAATAAACTTTAATGTTTTTTTAAGAACAGTTCAAAAAGATACCATCCAACATTCCAAATCATGTAAACATGGAAACAATTGGAGTCATTGTTACAAAGTAACTTACCTCAGTTTGGATAGAATGAATCAACCGTTGGTTTATTTTTGTATAACTGCAGCTTATAACATTATAACCTTCGTCGGAGATCGCTTTTAGAACTCTTGAAAGAGGGAAACCATCTTCTATTGAACAGCTATTAACCAAAATCTGAACTCCCTCATCACAAGAGCTGATTAAGACGGTATTATGGCCCAAATTCATTAACCTTGTTTTCTCAGTATCTTGAGTTCAGTAATTATTGGCCATGGCAGATAATTTGTGTTGCAACATGGAGATATCGTGGTGACCGGAGTGGCGAGGTGGTGACCGGAGGTGGCAATGGTGGTTGTGGAAGGTGGTGGTGGTGGTGGTTCTAGAGAGAGGGCAGAGTATAGAGAGAGAGTGCAGAGAAAATTGGTATTTGAATTTGAAAATAAAATGAGGAGAGAGAGGGGGGAAACAATATATATAGGGAGAGAGAGAAGAGGGGTAGTGAAAATGACTAAGTTACCCTTCTTAATATAATATTATGAAATCTATGTGGATGAATATAGTCCACTCAATGGGTTTTTTGGGGTTTTTCATCTAAAGTGGGTTTCTTCCATATACTTCCCCTATATATATATATATATATATATATATATATATATATATTATATATATATATATATATATATATATATATATATATATATATATATATATATATATATATATATATATATATATATATATTTGAGATGGTGTTGTCCTACATGGCATGCATACATGCATTCTCTCTTTTGAGAGTGCCATGTAGGATCACATGTGAAACAATTAAAAAACAAAAGTCATTGAGTTGTTTTAGAAAAAAAGAATTTAAAACAAAATTAAATTTTCTATCTCATGTTTCCTCCCATAACTTTTAAACGTTACTATCTTTTATATACGAGATTTTTTTAGAGAAAAAAATTACACCAAATTAACGAGCGTTTTATTATCTTTCCAATGAGTACCATAGTACTATATAAAAAACGGAGAAAAAACGACTATTTTTTGTGGGGTTTTGTTTTCAAATTTATTTTACTCTACTAATAAAACACTACTTAGGGTTTTTTATATTTGAATAAGAAATGATAAATATAACTTCATAGGCAGAGATTCATTTTTTTATATTTGAATATGATAACTTATGGCAGAGATTTGTTCATCATCATCATCATCATCATAATAATAATAATAATCATTAATCATGTATTGGCAAGTCATTAATTATGTTGTCATATTAGATATTTTATTATGTCATATTAGATATTTCAACCCCGGTACGTTCCCGGGATAAAAGCTAGTTTATTAACTATAGGGTAACTATAGAGTAATGATATGTGGTATTAATACTCTCTTAATACCGGTACTGGTCTGGTATTTGTTTTATACTATTCTCAACGTGAATGTATAAAATCAATCGAATTGGTATTATATTTGCAACAAATAATTTATTTAGTAACGCTAGTATTTCTGTTTTAATACGTACAGACTTCTATCCGCATCATGCAGCAACGCCCGGGTAACTAAGACTCTAGTTATTATTATTATTATTGTATAGTTTTTGACATACTAAACCATATGGATATGTTAAATAATAATAGAAGGATAAAAATGTTTTGGAAAGAAGTGTTTCATGTCAACTCTATTTACCATCCTATAAGATTACCCATTTTGACATGCAACCCAACACAAGTAACCATGCCCGTATTGTTTTATAAATCAAACAAATGGGAAACCTTAAATAGGAAGTGAAAACGAAAGGCAATTTAATTATTATGATTGACTTTTTGCAAATTATGGTCAATTGAAGTTTATCGAGTCTAAAACACATATTTTTCTGCTGTTGGAAAGCTACATGTTGATAACTTTGCACACACTGGCTCCTTCTGTCTGTGATTTTATTGTTCGTTAAGTAAACTTTCTTTACAACTATTTCTTTTTTACAGGGTTAAATGCTTTATTATGGCAAACAATTATTAGCCATTTATCACATAGGGAAGACATAACGACAAAGAACCTTAACGTACAAAGCGTAAGAAGCATTCTTTGCAATTAGATTTAGGCGGTGACAAGATGGTAATTAACAACCCTAATCATATTTGGGTTAATCTAACCAATGGTAAATTAGGAAAAAAGCGTTTAATTTTTTTTTAAATCTTAACAACAGGCATAATCGAAACAAAATTTTATTGAACCTGATTTTTCATCGTTTCAATTCGATTAAACGTTCAAAATGATTAAACAATCAAAAACATTTGATTACAATCAAATCAAAACATATTTCCAGACGAAGAGGAAAAACATAGTATTATAATTCAATCGATAAAATTAGTCGAATCATATTCAATATCACTATCAACGCATGTATGATTAACAGAAACTAACGATTTTGATAATAGAAGAAGAATTAAAGAAAAAAATGGCTTTAAAAAAAGTTTCAGACGATGAAGATAAGTAACTATTAAACAGGTTCTATTTAAACGCACGTAATATATATGTTAAAATATAACGTGCGTTTAAAGTTCACTGGTGGAACAAACAAACAACAAACGCATGAGCATAAAATTTAAACGCACGTTTGAAGATTTAAACACACTTATTGTATTGTTTAAACACACGTGATTGACAAAATACACAGATTGTGTTTTTTTATTGTGTTCGTACATGTAATGATGAAAAATGCAAGTGGTATAGCTTATTAATGGTAAAACATCAACCTATCTAAATACATGATTATTTAAATGGTAAAGAACTCAAAAAATCTTACTAACTACTAACTATGATTTGATTGGTAATAAATATAGTTAATTCTTGAAATTCAATATTCAACTACCACCTAATTAACTTTTTTGGTCTACAAAAAAAAATCAAATACATAGTGAGCCACATACCAACTAGGAAACTAAAAAAAATGACAGAAACCCACATTGATGCAATCAACAATCTCCAAGTCAAGACTGTGATCATAGCAGATTGCATCTCCAAAGTCAGAGATGACATCAACTCATCCTGTGTAGTTCTAGGAACACAAAATGAAGTCCAAAGGCAATATATGAAGAACTTGGATCTGATTGAGAAGCTGGTGAGTGAAGAAAAAAACACCATTCAGGGATGCAACTATTGAGCAACTCCAGACGCAAACATCTTTTGATAAACTCATCTGTCAGTCACTTAGCAACACAGAGACCTGCATCCTGAAGAACATAACAGCAAAACAGAAGGCAAGGGATGCAATCTTGGGTGGGATTATTTGATGGTGTTTTTTGCGGTGGTTTTCTGTGTTTGTATATCTTTTTTTATTGTGGTGGTGGTTTTGAGTGGTGATGGTGGTGGTGTGATGATGGTTGTTTATGGTGGTGGTGATGGTGGTCCTATAATTTCCATGGTTTTTAAATAGTAATGGAATAGACGCACCTTATTATTTATCTTTACACGCACATAGTTTACAAATAGATGCACCTATGTAAACTTGAAACGCGGTTATTATTTATCTTTAAACGCACTTAGTTTACAAACAGATGCACCTATATAAACTTTTAAAGTAACTGATAAAAAAAACAAAACTAAATGCACGATGTATACATTCAGACGCAGTTATTAAAACAGTAAAATTTACAGAGTAATGCATATATCTAAGATAACTCCTCATCATTAGAATCTTCTAATTCAACCTCTTCGTTATCTTCAAAGTCATCTTGGACATTCTGGTCATCTTGTTCAACTTGTGGCTGGGTTGAACCAACCTCCTTCGAATGTTTTCGACGATGATGGCCTTTCTCTCCGCATATCACACAGGTTTTTCTCCTTTTTCCGGTTCGACTAACTTGTTTTTCCTTGCTGGACTTTATACGCTTCTACCACGGCCTTTGTTCTTAATACCATTCGGCAGTCGAATAGTGGGTTCGGCCTCTGATGGTTTCTCATAACCAAGAAGAGAAGTATACAACTATACATGTCATACTTCTTCTGATGGCAAGGTCTCTTAAACCTGCCCTCATCAACCCCTTTTTAACCATATCTTTCATTTGATCATTAACCAAACTTAGCTCGGATAAATCTGCAATTAATGTGTTTGCAAGTTATTCACCGGCCAAGACTATCTCCCTTGCAATACGTCTAGCTTCTTTCGTCTTGTCATCACCAAACTCTCATGTTTCAAATGAATACATGATTTCATTTGGAACATCTTTGGCCCATCTCTTTAGAATATATCTCTTCGGGAATCGGTTCACTCTGAACAGCCTTAATTTAAAAAATATATGCCTACAAAGCAGACCATATTGCTCATACCTCCTACAGATACATAGTGAAGTAACATCCTCAACACCCTCATCAACTTCCTTCTTGAAAAGAACCTGTAAAAACGATAAAAACTATTTGAGTTAATAGCGAATTTCGTCCCTGAGGTTTGGCCCAGTTTGCCACTCCAGTACAAAAGTTTTTTTTTTTTTTTTTTTTTTTTTGCAATTCCTTACCTGAGGTTTGGATTTTTTTTGCCAAATTCATCCTTGTCACTAAGCCAGTTAAAAAATCTCGTTAATGTCAGGGGTAGGGTTGTCTTTTTACCTCAGGGACGAATTTGGCATTTAAAATTCAGTTAACCTTGAGGGACTGACTTTACCAAATGATGAAAGTTTAACAATTCTGATTTCCCTCTCGTGCCCCCCACGTTTTTTTTTCGGCCACTTATTCCGGCCAAATTCCGGTCTATCTCCGGCGAGACCATAAACATGATTTTAAATGTTTTATTTTGACTTTTAATCGTGCCCATACGTCTCTCCACCTGTCCCTATCCATTCTGTGTCTTAATCGTGCATTTAAACAGTTGTAACCGTGTAATTAATCGAGTTTTATGAATGTAACCGACCGGAAGCTTTAAAACGACTCAAAACACGTCTTTTAATCATCCATTATATAAACTGAATACACCATTTGTTTTCTGCACCTCTAATCGCTCTAAATCCACAAGAAAACGCATCAAGAATCGTCCCAATTACCTGCAAATCGAAGCTTTTCTGTTCGAACAAAGAACCTCCATTATCGAGTCATTAAGTGATTGTAAGTATAAGTTTTTCATGCCGTTTTACTCTTCATTGATTCCTTTAGAAAAGCCCCTTATTTTCTTCACTGATCTGATTCATTATTTGATTATTAGAATTAGGGCTAGGGTTAGGGTTTTAAGTATGAGATGGGGAAGAAGATGACACTTAGTATATTGTTTAAAACAATATTTGTTTCAGATAATAAGCAACATGGTGGCTTGGTCCAATGGTTATGTGTTTTTCTAGCTACAGCAGGTACTCGGGTTCGAGTCCCTTTAGCACCAGTTTTGAGTTCTTTTTTTTTAGAAAACATAATTGTATTACTTAATTACACCTTTATAAATGCCAAATTCGTCCTGAGGTAAAAAGACAACCCTACCCCTGACATTAACAAGATTTTTTAACTGGGTTAGTGAAAAGGACGAATTTGGCAAAAAAAATCCAAACCTCAGGTAAGGAATTGCAAAAAAAAAAAACTTTTGTACTGGAGTGGCAAACTGGCCCAAACCTCAGGGACGAAATTCGCTATTAACTCAAACTATTTTGATGACTTTGGACGCACGCATTATAATATTTAAACGTATTAACATCTTAAAAATCTAAAAAAAGCAAAAAACAAATACATCAAGAAAACCTTGATCATGTGCTTGAGGATCTTCAACAAAAATCTTTAGAAAACCTTCATGAGCCTTTTGGGTGTGAACAGCAATTACTCATTCATATGTGGCATATATTTCTTCCTGAATATCAAAGAAGATAGTCCGTGTAAATATATTTTAGATGTTTCTTCTTCAATAGGGTTCCTAGTCCAAAAATCAGGAACTGTATGTCTTGAATCATGATCATTCTTCCTATGATTGAATCTCTGAGCTTCAAGGGAAGTTTCAAAGTGGTTGAAAAACTCAACAAGGGTCAACTGAGAATTTGCAACCTGGCAAAAAAATGATTTTCACTCTCAGATATTAATGTTATCCTCATTAAGCCAGACATAAGTTCATCCCGGTAAAAAGCAGGGATCCACATTGATCTCATATTAAACATGTCCGTCAACCAATTGTTCTCATTTAGTTTGTAATCGACAATAAGTACACCCCACTCGAAATCAAATGTCTCTAGACTGATTGAGTCTGTCCACACAATTGCACAAATTCTCTTTTTGAACTCATCATCACTGCATAATGCACTACCCACCTAAAAAGCAAAAACATAGAAACAAACGCATGTTGTTATCTTTTAGACGCATTCACATAATAATCAATAAAAAAAACTATCAAACGCACGTTAATATAACTTTGGGCGCATTCACTACATTGTAACCAACTATGATACTATTTAAATGCACTCATATAATAAACAAACGCACCTTTTAATTTATATCAAACATTCATATTGACCTTATTAGAAACCTTCTTCATGATATGCCACATGCATAATTTGTGTCTGCTATTATGAAAAACCAACTTGATAGCATTTTTCATAGCAGGGTCTTGATCGGTTACAACCACTTTTGGATGCATTACAAAAGATTTGGCAAATGATTGTAACAACCATGTGTATAATTCAGTTGTCTCAGATGACAACAATCCTGCCCCAAGTGTGACATTCCGGCAGTGGCTATCAATTCTGGTAGATGTTGCAAAAACCATCTTGTACCTGCAAAACAGATTAAATGATTTTTTAAAAAAACTATGAACATATAATAGTTGAATATGAAACTTAAAAATTAAAAAACATACTTATTGGTGTTAAATGTTGCATCAAAGGAAATCACATCTCCAAATTCCATATAGTCTCTCTTGCATAACGCATCAGCCCAAAATAACCCGGTGAGTGCATTCTTTTCATCCACAAAAAACTCAAAAGAAAAATTTGACAGGAACTTCTTCTTATCCCTAAGCCTAGACACTATCATATCTGCATCATACTCACCAATGAAAGTGTTTAAAACCACCTTTAAAGTTCTTTCAATCAGTAGTCGTTGCACTAACATTCTCAAACCCTCCATACTTAGTCTTCATAATATTAAAAGCTTTGACAGGACTCATGTTCAATGAAGACAGCTGACATATCATCTCTTCTTGAGTATGTGTCAGCTTCCTATTAGCTGCTAGAAAATGAATGTTACTTTCAGATACAAAAGCATGATTATGACCTTCCACAAAGTCATAAACCTTGAAGGTCTTGCCATCCTTAAAAGTTAGCTTTACATGTCTCTTACACCGGTTCGGATAGACGGTCTTTTCCTTGCCTTAACATCTTTATTAGAACTCTCTACACCTACTTTGACTGGCTTAAAACCCTCCTTATAGCATGTAAAGTACTTGAGTCTTAAAACACCTATTCGCACATCTCGGGTACCCTTTCGAATAGAAAATCCAGCAGCCTTTGCATATTTGGCATAAAACTCATGTGCATGATCAATACTAGGAAACTCCATATTTATAACAGGTTTGAATGATTCAGGTACATCAGGAATGAAGGAGTTAATTAGCTTGGTCTTCTACGGAAACATCAGATGTAACACCTTAAAAAACAAACGCACTATATAAAACTTCAAACGCACGTTAACATTTGATAATTTGAAATATTTAAACGCACTAATGATAATCTTAAAACGCACTCTTATATGTTCAGTAACTATGTTTGAACTATTTAAACGCACGTATCATATTACTTAAACGCACTCATATATATGATATTCAAAAACATAATTAAAATACCTTCAATCCTTCTGTAATCGTTGATAAGGTTCAAACTATGAATATCCACATCCTGGTTAGTCTCTTCAATCGGGTCTGAATATCCACAAAACATCATTTTTAAGAATATCAACATTAAAACACGGATTGAAAAAACTGGATCAAAAACAGAGCATGATAAGCTTTACCATGAAAAACAATATTATCGACATCTGGAATAGAATTCTCAACGCAAACGCTCTACTCATCAACCGACAAGTTTAAATCTGACAAACAAAATAAAAAATTAAACATAATTCTACTTAAAACTAATTTAATTGACTATGAACATACGTACCGAACATGCTGAATTAATTCAATTGACTGTGATTATGATGATTGTATTGTGATTGAATCGTAATGTGTTTGATCGACTGGTGTTGTATAATTCAAATTCAAATTTGAAAATTATTAACGTATATTATCAAATCGTTTGCAAAAATATAGAACGTGATTTTAGTAATCAGTTACAAATAAAAAAAAGTCTGATTTGCCCTTGGTTTTAACTGCAATTGAAGTTAATTAGAGTTTAGTTAAGTTAATCGGGGTTTGGTTAATTTGACAGGTAGCATAATATAAGGGCTTCTCATGCTTTGTAGGTTGAAAATACATTGTATCCTATACTTTCTCTATCACATAAATGATGACGAAAGTTTAATTGATAAATATATGTAGTGGTGGCAAATACATTTGAATTTAGTCATAATTCAAAATCTCCAAAACCCCTCTCTCGATTCAAATCATCCTCCTTTCGTATTCACACCGACTACAATGCTCGAATCTCGTAACAATTTGATCTTCACTTCCTTCTTTAGTATCTACTTTCAATTTCAATGTTTTTAAACCTGGTGATATAAACAACCTGTTTATTCCCAACTTAATCAGTATGTTTATGTTTGTCGTTGTCGTCGTCGTTGTTATTGTTATTATTTGGTACTTCCTCGCCCCCATAACCTTATTAAACAATGTTTGCTAGAGATGCGTGGTTTTTATTACACTTTTTTTGTTGTTGTTTTGGTTTATTAGGGATGTTGTTACGTTGTATTTGGTAGCTGGCTTTAGGAGTTTGTTCTCTAGGGTTTTGGCTTTAGATATTTTATTTAATTAGATATTTCTTAGTCACGGAACGGAATGAAATAAATATTAAATTATTCTAAAAAAAAAATTATGTGTATTTGAACAGTTTTAACTTTTCTGATTTTATTATTTAATTTTTTTGAAGAACATATATATGATTATTACTAAGCCCCACTTATGGCGTGCGCATATAATGTATATATGTGTGGCCCACGAGGGGCAAAAGTAAAGTCGCACTAGTTTTAACGTTATTTTACTAATTTCGTGAAAATAACGTTAAAAACGACGGACGGTTAATCATGCATCATGTGGTGACGTTGATAGCCAAAAGACAAAGGGGTACATGCACCGATCGGGTTTGTCCCGATTGCTAAGTGTTCTGTGCCTTATGTCCAAGGCTTGATACCAAATCACATCGAGCCGGAGGTCTCATTGGAAGCAGCCTCTGTATTCTTAGGGGTAGAGGTAAGGCTGACTACATCTTACCCTCCTCAGACCCTACCTTAGCTTTGCTATAGATGGGATTAACTGAGTATGATGATGATGTAGAGGTGGCAAACCAGTCAACTTAGATAATGGGTTAAAATGAGCAAATTTTTGTTACAAGACACTGTTGGCCCAAAACACATTTTGTCCATCTATTTACCAACCCATTCATAAAAGTTTTTTTTCCAACATTCATGTAGTTCAGTTCAGTACATTGTTTACCGTGGGTAGGGCTGCAAACGAACCGAACGAACACGAACAAGACCTTGTTCGTGTTCGTTTGTTAATAAAAATATGTGTTCACGAACAGTTCATGAACACTTACCGAACGAAATTTTATGTTCGTGTTCGTTTGTTAAGAAAACACTCATGTTCGTGTCCGTTTGTGTTCGTTTGTTAATTTTGTTCATGAACGCACACGAACACAAACGAACATTAATGAACACAAACAAGTGTTCATGAATACAAATGAACACAAAGAAGTGTTCATGAACGGAAACAAACACAAACGGACATATACTAACTTTTAAATAACATCGAATTCACATACATTATGACATTAGCTAGATCCACCCAAGATATAACCTAATTATCCGAACATACTTAGTACTAGAGAAGGGCGTTGGAGGTGGATGGCATCAACGCTGGAACGTGAAAACACATAATGAGCTTAGATACAAAAAGTAGGTTTATTTATCTCATATAGTGATATATTTACCTCATATATATTAGTTGTTGGGTAAAATAAATAAAAATAAATTATTATAAAAAAATATAAAAATTAAAAACCTTAATAAACTATCGAACACAAACGAACATAAACGAACACGTTACCGAACGTTCACGAACATAAACGAACAAACGCGACCTCTGTTCATGTTCGTTCGTTTAACTAAACAAACAGAAATTTTTGTTCTTGTTCGTTCATTTATTAAACGAACGAACACGAACGAACTTCCCGCCGAACGGTTCATGAACTGTTCGCTGAAAGTTCAGTTCGTTTGCAGCCCTAACCGTGGGAGAAAATACTAATATATCATGAAGAACAACATATGCTTGACATCCTTCAAAATCAAAGGAGTCCTATTTGTGATGTTGCTGCCTTAACCTTAATTCAGGTTCTTACACATTTGTGTTTGCTTGAAATAATTAAAATTCAGTCAACAGTGTTTGACTTTGATTAATTTTTAAACACCTTATCTACATCATTATGTCTGTTGGTTTATTTTGTTATAAGGAAGTATAGTAATGGTATGGTTTCAGTCGTTGCTATGTGATCCAAACCCAAACTCACCCGCAAAATCTGAAGCAACTCGACTGTTTAGTGAGAATAAGCATATCGTAAAAGTGACAAAAGTTGGAGCAAAGCTGGAGTGCTGACTGCTCAATAAGTTTACAACCTTTTTTCTGATTTGTTTGTTTTCAACTTAAAGGGTGTTTGGGATGGCTCTTAAATTGTGCTCAATACGATCTATGACCACCTCGAAGGCATTGTCGTTAAAAATTTAAAGTTGTTGCTTACCGTTTTAGTATATAAACTTCAAACATAAACAACACTGAAGGCTATGGTTATCAAAATCACAGTAAAAAAACGTATACGGCATCAGTAGATATAACCATCTAAGATAATCTCCAACTTCATTACCAGAAGAAAGATGAATTTCAACAACAAAATTTTCGTCATAACAAACAAGCAAACAAGATTTAATCTAGATGTTTTGTCAAACACAATATTGAAAATCTTAGAAACAAACCTTTGAAAAGGATTTATAGAAAGCATTGATGATAGCTTAGTTTCTAAATCCCCTGCTGTTTCTTCTACCTCTGGCCTTCTCAAACTTCCTTCCCTTTGATCTCACATAAGGCTTGGTGTGACTGTGTGGTACACCAGGAGCCTTACCAAAGTGCTTCACGGCTTCACGTGAATTCTTTGGACCTCTTAGAAGAACCTAAACCAAGCAATCAACAACAACCATGTCAGTAACTAAAAGAAAATCCAAAAGAAAACTAAAACCTAAACACAAGAGTAACTTTTCAAAACAAAATGTCAACTAAAGAAACCGAGACTTTGGTTTCATACAGATCTAAAATCCCACAGTTTGGTTTTGGCTTATAAAGGGCAAAAAACATTACAAATGGTTTGGCTCATAGATTGACCTAAATACCATCAAAACCATAAAGTAACCTAGTTCAAAAGCTCGCCATTCTTGATAAAAGTGACAAATTTAGCAAAAATGTAGTTTAATATTACATGAACTCATGAAGTATAGGATCACATTACTTTTTCGAAACAAAATGCCAAGTAAAAGTTTGAACGGGTTGGTATCGTTTGGTTTAGTTTGGTATGCTTCAGTTTCAAACTCCAAAGCTTTGGTTTCGGTTTACACTAGCAAAATCTGCTCATAAATGTTTGGCTCACAATTTGACCTTTAAAAAGTTAAGAGCATACCACGAACAACCCTATACTGTAAACCATGTCAAAGGCTAAACATTTTTTTGATAAAATGAGTCAGAATTTTAAAAAAAGTGTGATTCATAATAACATGAGAGTTTCAGAATAAAAATACATTAACATTTTCAAATGAAAAAGCAAGTAAAGTTTAGAACTATTTTGTTTGGTTTGGTTTGGTTTGGTATGGTTCGATTCAATGTCCAACGCAGTGGTTTCAATTTAACCTAGTAAATAAAATCCATTTAAAAAGTTAGGCTCACGGTTTGACCTAAAACCAGTCAAAACCAGACCATAAACAACCCTAAATGTAATAAACTCATTCAAAATCTAAACATTGATCAAACAAGTAACAAATCAACAAAGATTTAAATTAAGATAACATAAAATCAGCAAAACAAGAATACATACCGTGTTCTGTCCAAGAGGAGCTCGAAGAGCGAGCTGATCAAAGGTCAAACACTCCCCACCAGCCTTCTCAATCCTAGCCCTAGCAGTTTCAGTAAACCTCAAGGCAGTAACCTTCAAACACGGAATCTCATGAACCCTAACATCATCCGTAACCGTGCCCACAACCACAGCAATCTTGTCATCCTAATCAAACAAAACCAACATCTTTCACAATCAACAAACAACTAAACTCAACTTCATCAACATCAATATACACCCATTTAACTTTACAACAAATAAATCACAAATCATGAAAACAAGTACCTTCTCAGACATGTAACGGATCAACCGAGACAAAGAAATCGGAGGCTTGTTCACTTTGCTCATAAACAACCTCTTCAATACGACAGCATTGAAGCTGCTTCCAGTCCTCCTCACCAAAAACCGATAAAGCTAAAAAAAAGTTCATAAATAATTAAAATAAAATAAAATTCACATTAAAATTAATTACACGGTTAGTTAGTACCTATGGTTTACCCATTTTATCGTTTTCATAGCTATTTATCAGAAATTACACTATAAGTACCATAGTTGTCAAAAGCAGCGCGCCTAGGCTCGAGGCGCACCAAGTGCGCTGCGCCTTGTGAGGCACGCGCCTAGGCACTGAGGCGCACTATCAAGGCTGATTTCCGGCCAAGTTCAAGCTAAAAGTTGCATAAACCTCTAAAACATCCTAAATGAGTCATGAAAAAGTCATAAACAACCCTAAAACATCCTCAAGTAACCCTAAACAAGCCTAAAACATCTCTAGAATCCCTAAATTTTATACTATGCGCCTAATTCTAAAAAGCCATCGTTTTTTATGCGCCTTGCGCCTAGGCTCCGGGCTCGGCCTATGCGCCTATGCGCTTTGACAAATATGATAAGTACTAACTTTAACAAATGGTTTTAGTGTTAGTACCTATAACGTACTAATAATAAAACCATTTGTAGAATTAGTTACACGGTTAGTACCCCACAGGTGAAACTATTTTTAGAAATATTTAAACGGTTAGTACGTGTGGGGAACTAATGGTGAAATCATTTGTAAAGGTCGGTACTTATAGTGTAAGTTTTGATAAATAGGTATGGGAATGACAAAATGGGTAAACCACAGGTAATTAGTAGTTTTTTAGATTTCAACGATTTTCATAGGCTTTGCGATTCAAAAGGGGATAGCGGAGCAGCTTGTTGCTACCCACTATCCAGATGTAATTTATTGATTTCTTTATTTGATATTACGTTCTATGAACAAACAAATGAGAAAAGAGATGTGTATTAATACCTTGACGAGGAGTTTAAGGTAGATGTCGTCGGATCGAGGGGCGGTTCTTTTGGTTCTTTTGCTCTTACCACCAGCAACAAGATCGATACCCTGGAATTATAAACGAAATAGAGTGCATTAAATAAGGTTTAGTTTTAAAAAAAACAGAAAATAGAGTGAAAATGGATGATACCATGAGGACGGCGGAGGCTGGTTCCTGAAGGAAAAATGTGGTGAAGAGAAATGGAAAATTTAGGGTTTATGAATACACTAGAAAAAGGGGGTCGAGTGTCGAGCTAGAAGTAAATGTGGGCTTTCATAGGGCCCAATGTCTGAAACTTATTGGGTTTTGTTAACTGGGTCAGTTTGTGAAGCTTATTATTAGGGTATGTTTGGTAAGAAGCTTTTAGGAGCTTCAAGCTTCAAGCTTTTAAGAAAAAAGCTCATACTCAATAAAAAGCCTTGTTTGGTTGAAGGAGCTGGAAGCTTTTAGATTGGAGAAAAAGCTCTATAGTGAAAAGCTACTAGTAGTAGCTTTTAAGAAAAAGCTCTACTAGCTACAAGCTTTTAATTAGTAAATGACACAAATACCCATTCTATTTTAAAAATAAAATAAAAACCTTCTTTACAAGTTTTTAATTATGTCCATTTTGGTCATTTTATACATTTTATTAATAAGCTCCAGCTACTCTGCCAAACACCAAAATATATTTAAAAAGCTTCCAGCTACCAGCTTCCAGCTAACAGCTTGCAGCTACAGCTTCCAGCTAACAGCTTGCAGCTACCAGCTAGTTTTGCCAAACATACCCTTAACCCAGTCTTTTTATGTTGTGGACTTGTGTCTTGTGGTTTTTTTTTTTTTTTTTTGGGTTTTGAAGTGTTTTTATTTATTTATTTAATTGTAAATATTATTTTTTTTTAACAAAACAAAGTAATAATCTAATCAAACTATCATTAACCAAAATGAAAATTCTACTTTTCTAGATTCTACCCTAAAATAGGGTTTGAGGGAAGGGGATGGAAGAAGAGTCGTCGAGGGTATTATACAGTTTTTCCTTTGGAAGGATCTTCGAATGTGGTATGCGCATTAAATTTCATTAAACAAACTTTTATTTCTTTCTTTATTTATTATTTGTAGTCAGGAGTTATTGATCCTTACTCATGATAACCATTGTAAAGTTAATAACAAGAAAATGAACAATGGTGGTGTTATGTATGCGTACGATTTTCTTTATCTTCCCATTGATTTCAAGTATGTTCTTTTTTTTTTTGTCAATAAACTTGGTACTTGTGTGACCTGTTTTCACACCACCATACGTCTGCATCGTTTTGGGTGTCTAAAAACGGAACAAGCAAGCCCCTACCTACTATTACCACAACTAAAGTTGTTGAACACCACATTCATCTTCGTTTCTTGATGAAACTGAAGTTGTTATCTCTGTTGTTTAGTTCTTCCGCGATAGATACAACATTCATCTTCGTTATCCTTTGCTTCCCGTAATAAGTTTCGAGAGATTATTCCTCTACATCCAGATGATCGTTCTACTTCTGTAACTCTTGGCGTGACGAAAATGTCAGGTGAGTCTCAAACGAAACTTTGACTTGGTAAGAGCCTTCCTCTTGATCTTCTACCGGCTGCTCCTCACCACCATCGTAAGCGTAGTTAGGATAGCCTTGGTGACCAAATGGTGGCTCACCATCGTACCCGTAGTCGGGTTGACGGTGATGGTATTGTGCATACGGGTCCTCCAAGGGGGTATTCAAGGCCAGTTGCACCGTATTGTCACGGTAAGGAATGCTAGACTGACCTTCCTCGACATTATCTGGTTTATACTCATCGTAAGAACCACCGAAAATGAAGTCGTAATACGACATCTTGTATATTGTGGATAAAATTTGTATATCTTGGGTAAATGTTTAAATGTAAAACGAAAACGAACGATATAATATGGGACGAATCGAATGAATTTATAGGCAAAATCTGATAGAGTATATCGCCTCGCTATGGCCTTAGCAAAGCGCTTTAAGGAGGGTGAAAATAACTTATGGGCAGTGAAATATAATGACCCACGCTTAAAACTGACCTTTTTTATATCATTTTCTTTTCATATTATCCGCATAATGTTATATCCCCACTTCTACATCCAATACAAGATATTCATTCATCACGTCATATGATCATGTATCCACCATTATAAATTTGTTCGTATCCAAACCTCCTCCAATGAATTAAAAAAACATGTATCACAACACTTCCACATAAAATACAAGTGGTAGGTAGCAACACCAAACTTTCTAAAAAAATAAAATAAAAAAAAGCTATAAATATTAACTCCACTCCAACTCTTCAACCTACAACCAACCCTTTGACTTTTCAACATCCCTAAAATAATGTATCATCATCTCCTAACCCTACTCACCATCATCATCCTCCTTTCATCTCAACCGTTCATCTCATCAACCTCTCCACCAACAGCCTACGAAGCCCTAGAGTCATACGGTTTTCCAGCCGGTCTACTTCCGGTCGGGGTCACCGGTTACACCCTAGACGAACAAACCGGCGAGTTCGAGGTGTACATAGGGCAGACATGTTCTTACACGGTTCAAGGGTACAACCTTAAATACCAGTCTACTATAAGTGGAGTTATTAGTCAAAACAAGATCACTAACTTAAAGGGTATTAGTGTTAAAGTGTTGTTCTTTTGGTTGGATATTGTTGAAGTGAGCCGTGATGGTGATGAGTTGTATCTATCGGTTGGGATATTGTCGACTGGGTTTGATATTAGTGGGTTTATTGAGTCGCCACAGTGTGGGTGTGGGTTCGATTGTAATGGGTTAAGGTCTGTTTTTGTAATTAAATGTAGCACGTGGGTAGCTTTTGTCATTAACTAAGGTTGTTATCTAGAGGGTTGTGGTTGTACGTTTAGTGTACACGTACGTACCTACCTAATTTGTAGTCATGAAAGTTAGTTTTATAATAATAATTAGATCGTAATGTTTCCTACCAAAAGGATTGATAAGGTTTTCTGGTTTTGTATTTTCAAATAATGAGTGTTCATTGTTCTATCCACGTTATTATAGATATATATATCTATATCTATATCTATCTATATTTTTTCTATATATATTGCAAAGCTAATAATCTTACATGTCATGATATATTGCAATCTCTTTTTTGAGAGATGTCACATAGGATGTGAGGTGGCAACTCTAGACCAATTAAAAAAAGGAATAAATATGGTTTAACCTAATCTATTAAATACCTAATCTACTAAATGTAAATGTAAACCTTTATTATTTTCTCTCTCATGTTTACTCCTATAACTTTTAAACGTTAATATCTTTTATATACGAGATTTTTTAAAGAAAAAAATTACTCCAAATTAACGAGCGTTATTATCTTTCCAACGAGTACCATAATGCTATATAAAAAACAGAGAAAAAAAAACGACTATTTTTTGTAACCCGACAGGTATTGTGTCAGGTTTGGGATTGGTTAAAAAAATTGTGGGTTTGGGTCGGGCTGGGATTAGGTGATACCCGACCTAATTACCCGAAACCACATACCCAAATACCCTAACTATATACCCGATCATATACCCATGAATTTTTTTAACGCATTACATACCCCTTAGACTAATGCATTCGATATTTCAATAAATAACTTTTTTCCTTATTTCAAGTCAGTTCTTTTTTAGAATGATTGATTACAAACTTCCGAATTCATTTGACATTATATAATATTTTTGTAATGGCACTAGATTTATACCCCGGCGCAGAGATTCGTTTTTTTTATATTAGAACATGATAACTTATGGCAGAGATTTGTTTAAAATAAATAATAATAACAACAATAATAATAATCATTAATCATATATTGGTAAGTCATTAATTATGTTATCATATTAGATATTTTATTATGTCATATTAGATATTTCAACCCGGGACGCTCCCGGGATAAAAACTAGTATATATATATATATATAGGGAATGGTTATAGAGAAAACCCTCCTTATTTGGTAAACTCTGGAAACTCTGACTTCCCAATATTTTTTTTTTTTTTGAAAAAAATAGGGCAAGTAATATACATGATTTTAAGCATTTGGGCCAAAAAAATTAAAAAAGCGCCAAGTATTTTTTTTTAAAAAAAATAAAATAAAATTTTGACTAACACATGTTAAGCGCTAATAACAGGTGTTAACAATGTGTTAACTATATGTAAACTGTAGACGTTTTTTATTTTTAAAAAAAACCGTTAGGCGCTTTTTCGATTTTTTTGGCTCAAAATGCTTAAAAAAATGTATATTACATACCCTATTTTTTTCAAAAAAAAAATGTTGGGAAGTCAGAGTTTCCAGAGTTTACCAAATAAGGAGGGTTAGGATACTTTGAAAACCACCCTGAGTTGAGAGAACCATAGGAACCACTTTTTGACCATTGATCTTTGTCATCCAATGGTTGAGATTCATTCTTGTGATTTTTTTGTCTTTTTGTGGTATGATAAAAAATAATAAGATTTTTTAATTAAAATAATAGGGCTTAAGGGTAGTTTAGTAAAATTAACCATGAGAGAGAAGAATAACAAATATAATATTATATTAACAATCAGATTTTTTTAATTAAAATATTTAACAATCAGATTTTTTTTTTACTTTATTTTTTAAATTCTGATTTAATTTTTAAAATACACCACTAACTACAACCAAATTACACCAGTGTAAGAAAACGAAAAACATAACCAAAATTACAAAATCTTGCAATAAAACTTGCCACTAATCAAACTACACCAGTGTAAGAAATACGAAAAATATAACCAAAATACAAAATCCACAGGAAACATAAAGAAACCTACATCTAAACTATCTTGTCCACTAGCTCAAGCAATTACACCGGTGTAAACTCTTCAACAAATAAGATCTTGGCCTGCACAAAACATAACTTAAATCAATTTACAGCAGTGTAAGTACACCAGTGTAAGTACACCAACGACACCATATACACCAACGACACGAGTGTAAGTACACCAACGACACCATTGTAACCATTCAAAAAGACGGGGCAAAAAAAAAGTTTTCGACACGAGTGTAAGTACACCAACGACACCATATACAAAAAAAAGTTTTCGACACGAGTGTAAGTACACCAACGACACCATATACAAAAAAAAAAAAAGTTTTCGACACGAGTGTAAGTACACCAAAGCACCATTGATTCTTTAAAGGCCTAATCAAGTACACCAACGACACCATATACAAAAAATTCTATAAAAAAACACAGGTGTAATCAAAAATCTATAAAATCCGGACAAACCATCTGTCATACATTGTCAAAAGGAAAACACCATTTACCAGCAAATATCATCCTCAAAACAATCACAAAACAAACAGAAAAAATATTAACGAAACCTAGGTTTGTTACACTGTATTATTAATACTAATAATTAAAAAAAAAAACCTTACCGTCTGAGCCAGAGCACCGCCACCGTCTGAGCCACCACCACCGCTGAACCACCACCACCCTCAGCCACCACCAATTTACACCAGTGTATCAAAGGGCCTGTTTTCATGGCATAATAATAAATAAAAATAATAATAATAATAATAATAATAATAACAGAAAAATAAAAAATAATAATACTAATAACAGAAAATTAAAATAAATAATAATGAATAACAGGAAAAAATAATAACAGGAAAATATTAATAATAATAATAATAATAGTAACAAATAATAATAATAATAATAATAATACCGTCGGCCACCATCATGGTCTGAGCCACCACCACCCTCGGCCACCACAACCCTCAGCCACCACCACTGAGCCACCACCACCCTCATGGTCATGGTAATAATAATAATAATAATAATAATAATAATAATAATAATAATAATAATAATAATAATAATAATAACAAACCTGTTCATCATCACCGCCGTCGGGTCCACCACGTCAACCACCGCCTCCCCCACCTTCACCACCACCTCCACACCGTTCACCATCGTCATCAGATCCACCACCTCCCCACCGTCACCGTCACCACCATCAAACATCAGATCGACCACCAAAACATCAGATCCGCCCCCCTGTTCTTCTGTTTTTTAGAGAGAGAAAGTAAGAGAGAGAGACGGTTTGTGTGTGTTATTTTAGAGAGAGAGAGAACGTGAGAGAGAGAGATGCACCACCGTCCTCCGTCATCTACCCAACCCACCATCGACATCGTCTTCTTCTTGCCCCCTGTTCTTCAGTATTTTAAGAGAGAGAAAGTAAGAGAGAGAGAGGGAAGGTGTTGTGTGTGTGTTTTTAGAGAGAGAGAGAGAACGTGTGAGAGAGAGAGATGAGACTGACTGAATTTAAAAAAAAAAACGTTTTTAATAGATGTGAGGTGGGGTGTGGGTGGGGTAGGGGTATGGTAATTGACAGAAATGCCCCCCAATAAAAAAAATCATGACTAGCCTATGTGTCATAATATTATTGGTTTAGGGGGGTTCTTAAATTCTCTCAACTCAGGGGAGTTTTCAAATTATCCGGATCCTATATATATATATTATATATATATATATATATATATATATATATATATATTGTGCAGTTTAGTACTAGATTTAAACAACGTGTGAGTTTAGAGGAATGGTTTTTTAATTAATTAAAAATACAGATTAAGTTTAGAGAATGGTTTTTAATTAATTAAACCAGGTAACAAAATTACTAAAACACCCCTTGCTGATCACTAAATAAGGAAAATGACAAAAGTTGTTCAAAGTCATCCTCCATTAATAGTTAGTTAATAATAGTTAGTTAATTAACTAATTAAGGGGTCGGGGTGTCCAATACCAAACTAATCTATAAGCAGCTTCATTCATGTTTTTTCAAAACGCATAATCTATTTTGAATTATCAATCCCAAACACCCCCTAACTAAGCTTGACTAAGCTACATGTTACAATGGAAGAACAACATGATTAACTAAGCTTGACTATGGATATTGACAAACTAAGGGGGTCGGGGGGTCACCCGATTTGATCAACGGTACTCTCGTTACCTTCACGTAAACATCACCGCTGATGCCAAAGGTAGTGAGGATCTGGTATTATTCACGAATAAATGGTACTCCACTACCATTTTTACCCCATTCACACGATTTTTATATATCGCGTAACACCTCCCGATAGACAACATTTGAGGTGTATACCCCGTCTCGTTTGAAGATTTTGGCAGGATGCACTAATACATTTGTATTAACGCATGATATCCCTCTTGATAGAGCAACATAAAGTTATCCATGAAAAACACGGAATCTGGAAGATAAACACCAACATGTGGAATTGTTTGACCTTGATGGAAATACTGCATTTATCAATTCTATTATAGAGTGTTTTTTATTACCGAATGGAATTGTCATGTCATCTGGTATGCGGATATAGCTTCCTTCGATCGATTCTCTTCAGTTCCATCACCGAGTCTTAAAAGAAAATCAGAATACCAGGGATCATTCAACGCTCTTATGTTAATTGTCAATCGCATCTTTTTAGTCAAAGACCAAATAGGCGACATTCTTAGGACGGAGCCTACAATCTATGCTATAGTTCCGCGTTAATAACCGGCAACACCTGTCTAAATCTCCTCCCATAACCATTATCTTACCACCAAATGGGATACTAATGCCTACAATGTCTTGCAACGTTTGATCGAATGCCTCTATCGCCTGTCGTCTTGCCATTGATGCCTCTTCCCATATGATTAATTTAGAGGACCTAATTAGTTCAGCTACCCACTTTGTTTTTTTATGTTACACATTGAATTGTTATTAACACAAATGGGAATCTTGAATCTTGAATGAGCCATTCTCCCTCCTGGCATATTATTAGCAACAGCACCCTGATGCGGTCCATGCGGTTAGAACATTCAACAAAAAGCAGCTAGATTCTGAACTAAAGCAACAGTTCTTAAATCTGGTACTAAATTTCTCACGGTTCTCAACTTATTATTAGCAGGATATATCTATTCCATTGTACAAATCAAGTTTTTTGTATGAAGTACATGTGTTTTAATCAGTATCCTTTTTGTGAAATGCATTGTTGGCTTTTGTTTTGTGTGGCAGGTGGCAATTACCATAGCTGTTAAAGCAAAACTACTCCTTTGGGAACTGAAGACGTTCAAGGCTGATTTGGCATTTACGAAGAAAGAAGTTCTCAGTTAGAAGAAGAAAATAAAATGCTTCGTGAGGCTCTTAAGAAGGTAGACCACCCTACAGATGATGGCATAGTATACATTTATCTCTCTGTGTCACATATTTTATCATCCTGCAAAAGAATTTCTGTTAAAAAAACCATCACCAAGTTTGAATAATAAACCTGTAAAGATGGCGATGAAGGCCTGTAACTCTGTTTTAATATTCAAGATTCGGATCATATATGACTGTAATACTTAAACTGCATCTTCAATTGTTCTTAATTTATAGAGTTCTTCTTCTTCTTGAAAACATTCATTTTGCTGCACACGGGTTGATTCGTTGTAGTTTTCTCGATTTAATTAATCTTTTTTTTAACATAGGGACTCCACTTCACACTGCTGCAAAAGAAAGAAACAGGAGGGCAATCGGATTCCTAATCGAGAATGGAGCATTCTTGTCGGATAACATAGAGGATACCATATTCAACCCCACAGTTAATTATTGTCGTGGTCTCGAATGGGCATATGAGGAGATGAAATGTGTTCAACCAGAAAGTAGCTCATCATTTGGATAAAGTTCCAATAGTTCCTACAATAAAACCCCACCATTTTTACGTCCTCCAGTTTTATTTGGATGTTGTGTGAACTAAAACGATGCCAATGGCATGGCAAAAAGAATCTAGTTTGTGTGTGCTTTTGTGTTTATGATATTGTTGTTATGTTTTAATTTCCGGATGTTTTTGTATGGATATGACTGTGTTTGAATATGAATTCTATTCAATAAATCATATGCTATGTTGATCTTACTGTTTGGTTGGTTGAAATTGTTGGTAGTCTTTGGTTAAATACTTTTCTTTACAATCATACAAAGCAAATTGCTAAATATTGTGTTACTTCAGTAAGTTTTTTTACATCTAAATAAATGATAACTAAAAGTGCAAATGTGACAATAGAAAATTTCATGTAAACACTTCAATGTACATGTTCACGGTGTTTGGTACAAAAAGGTATATATTTCATCTAGTTAGTATTTAAACATAAAATGCAATAATTATTTGTACATAAGGCATTCTTTCTTGTATATTTCAATCCACACATCAGTGTTGACCACGACAAACATCGAAACGTCAACAAAAATGAGCCGGTCGTCATGCTATTTTCAAATGTTTTTAAAATATAATAGTTTTAAAGTTACGATAGAATTAAATAAAATAATTATAATTTTGTAGGGGAGGGGAGGAAAATGTAATTACTAACTAAAAATTAGGGAATTAAAGTGTAAATAAGATAGGGTATTAAAATGTAAATAATGTATAAATGACTATTTTACCCCAATTTTAGAGTTGTTATTAAAAAATTAGGCTTTAACTTTTGGGTATCTTAAAATACCTCTCCCTCATGCATTATAATATAGTATACTAGATTATACCCCGGAACGTCCCGGGGTTGAAAAATCTAATATGACATATTAATTTTACATATGAAATAGAATGATGCGTTTTACAGTTACATGCATGAAAGCTTCGGGTAACAGCTAACCTAAAACAATTAAAAATATATCTCCAATGTTAACGCCTAACCTTAAACAATGTATGACTCTAATATTAATATCTAACCTAAAACAATGTATTACTCCAATGCTAACGCATGTTGAAAATAGAATTCATATTTACTGATTTGAACATAATTAGTGACTTGCCTATACATGATTAATGATTTACCTGAACGCTTTGTGTTTTTTTTTTTCCTGTTTTAACAAAACCCAACAAAAAATAGTCGTTTTTTTCTCCGTTTTTTATATAGCACTATGGTACTCGTTGAAAGATAATAAAACACTCGTTAATTTGGTGTAATTTTTTTCTTTAAAAAATCTCGTATATAAAAGATATTAACGTTTAAAAATTATGGGAGGAAACATAAGAGAGAAAAATCTAATTTTGTTTTTAAATTATTTTTTTCCTAAAATATCTCAATGCCACATGGGATGACACATGGCACACTCAATGAGGAGAATGCCTCTTTGAATGCCATGTCATTAAAATGGCTTTCTTTTATTATATGTATAGATATATATAAAAAAAAGGAATCTCTGCCTATGAAGTTATGTTTATCGTTTGTGATTTATTAGTAGAGTAAAATATATTGAAAACAAAACCCCACAAAAATAGTTGTTTTTTTCTCTGTTTTTTATATAGCACTATGGTACTCGTTGGAAAGATAATAAAACGCTCATTAATTTGGTGTAATTTTTTTCTTTAAAAAATCTCGTATATAAAAGATATTAACGTTTAAAAGTTATGGGAGGAAACATTAGAGAGAAAATTTAATTTTGTTTTTAAATTCTTATCTTTTCCTAGAATAATTATAATATCTATATCTATACATATAATAAACCAAAACCATTTTAATGACATGGCACTCAAAGAGGGTATTCTCTTCATTGAGTGTGCCATATGTCATCCCATGTGGCAAGGGCTTTATTTTAAGAAAATAATAATTTAAAATTAAAAAAAAAATTAGATCTTTATCTCTAATGTTTCCTCCCATAACTTTTAAACGTTAGTATCTTTTATATACGAGATTTTTTAAAGAAAAAAATTACACCAGATTAACGAGCGTTTTATTATCTTTCAAACGAATACCATAGTGCTATATAAAAAACGGAGAAAAAAACAACTATTTTTGTGAGGTTTTGTTTTCAAATATATTTTACTCTACTAATAAATCACAAACGATAAACATAATTTCATAGGCAGAGATTCCTTTTTTTATATTTGAATATGATAACTTATGGCAGAAATTTGTTTAAAATAAATAATAATAATAATTATTATTATTATTATTATTCATTAATCATGTATTGGCAAATTATTAATTATGTTGTCATATTAGATATTTTATTATGTTATATTAGATATTTTCAACCCCGGACACTCCCAGGATAAAAGCTAGTAAATTATACGAAAATTCGATTTGATTATTTAAAAATTTATTATTTGATTCGATGAAAGACTCCTAATATGCAGCGATGTCAAAGTCGTGGGGAGTGGCGGGCAAACCGTGCTGAGCACACACTCCACAATATTCTTCCTGAACAAGCTTTTCAAATTTTAAATATTACAAACACAGTCCACTCCTATTAAAAAAAACCATCTTTCTTCTTTCTTCTGCTAATTTCTTCATCCCCACCATTAATGGCGAGCAATCTTAAAGTAGACGAACTACGCGACCACCTCTCCAAACGAGGCCTCAGCACCACCGGTACCAAACCCACACTGGTACACCATCATTTCTATTTCTATTTTTATATAAAACCCACTTAATCTTTCAATCAAACCCATCAAATGTTGAGTGTTAATAATAATAATAATCACATTTCTGCAGGTTAAAAGACTTGAGTCTGCTATTCGTAAAGAGTCTGTTCCTGTAACGGGTTCAGATACCAGATTAGCAAAGAGAGTGAGGGAAGAATCTGAAGATGGGTCTTTCAAAATAAGGGCTGTTGATGATTTAAGTAGATTGAGTGTTAAGCAGTTGCGTGAAGAAGCTGTTTTTAGAGGGTTTGATGCTTGTGGGTCCAAGAAAGAATTGATAGAGAGGTTGTGTGGAGATTTGCAAAGGGATAGTAAGGCAGTTGGTGAAGGTAATTGTTTTTTTTTTTTTTTTGGTGTTGGTTTTTTATTGGGATTGTTTATAAGAAAGTGTGTAAATGGTTGAAATTTTGGTGAGATCTAGGGATGAGCCTTTCTGTATAAAATATACTGAAAAAAACCGGTACTGATACCGGTAACTAGGGGTGCAAACGAGCCGAGCCGAGCCTTGCATTATCGAGCTCGGCTCGTGACATTATTCAGAAGCTCGAGCCCGATTCGAGCCTTGTATTTTGGGCTCGAGCTCGGCTCGATAGTATATTTAAGAACTCGAGCTCGGCTCGAAAGCTCGATCAAAGTGTATGTGGCAAGAGTTTAAACGAGCCCAAGCTCGGCTCGTGGCACTCAATGGTGTATGCTTTGCTTACAAGAAGCTCACGGATTTGTTTGGTAGCTTTCTGGGAGCTAGTGCACCCAAAACACGTTGGTAGTATCATGGTTTAGAAAGGGGTACCTTGGCTTAGACGCTCATAAAAATACGTTAGGGGCAAAAAGGCGCGCCTCATGTAGTTCTTGGTCAAAACTAGGGTGTGTAGAGGCCAATATGCTAAAAGTAACCAAAGGGGTTAAGAAATTGTGATAGGTTTACTTGATTAATAGGTTGATATGTAACACAGATGAGAGAGACGCAACTTCTGGTTGTAAATAGAGCTTATTTGGTTTTGCGTAGATGCCTCGTACTTTATTAAACCAAGGGGGGTATTTGAGGGCGGCTATACGACAAACGTGGGATTTGTTTTGTTACATAAATAGACTAATAGATTTTGAATAACATGTTATGGGAACTCCTTTTTAATAATATTGTGGCGGCTTTAGAGATTGAAGAGGAAAAAGATACAAATGAGAACAAGAAGGAGAAGCTGGTTAAGGCTACAAAGAAAGGTTCGGCGGTATTGGATCAATGGATACCGGATCATGTTAAGTCTCATTACCATGTACTACAACAGGTAATAATAATATTTACCATTGTCCAAGAAAGCAAGTTTTTATCACTCTGTCCAGTGTCCACCTTATTAAAGTTAATATTTTGCTTATATTAACTTCAAATGCAGGTGATGGTATTTATGACGCCACGTTAAATCAAACAAATGTTGGGGATAATAATAACAAGTTTTATATCATACAAGCACTAGGTATCCCTATTCTTTTATCAGCAGAAAACATACCACAAAAACTATCTTTTAACTGTATAATATCTGAACTACTTGCAGAATCGGATGATGGTTCTACATACATGGTTTACAATAGATGGGGTAGGGTTGGTGTGAAGGGTCAAGATAAGTTGCATGGTCCCTATACCTGTGTACAGCCAGCGTTAGATGAGTTTGAACAAAAGTTCTATGCGAAGACCAAGAACTGTTGGTCGGACCGTAAAGGTTTTGTTTCTCACCCTAAGTGTTATACTTGGTTGGAAATGGACTACAATGAAGCAGGGAAAGAAAACATTGTGAGTTGCTTTTACATGATTGCTCAAGAATGATATTTGCATTTTTACAGTTATTCTGATCTTCTTAGAGGCATGATGATTTTGAACAGGCCCAAGAAAAGTTCAATAGTAAATTGGAAATTCAGCCTCGAGAAACGAAACTAGAGGCACGCGTTGCGAAGTTCATCTCTCTTATTTGCAACGTCAGTATGATGAAGCAGCAAATGATGGAAATTGGTTTGTTTTTTCATTCCTTTACTTTACTTTACTGAGGGTTTTTTCTTATCTCTTAACTCGTGTTAGGCTATTAGCTAAAAAAAGGGTCAAACATGTTGCATGTCGTGCTTTAATGCATACAATTTTCATGAACGATTGCTGAAAATTATATTTATTTATAATAATATAACCTTTTGTAATTATATTTAACATTAAGTATTATATAATAAATATTGCAGACAATAGTGTTCATTGTTTATATAGCTTGGTAATTTTTAAACCTCAATGTAACTGGATTTTACATTATAGGTTACAATGCCGAAAAGTTGCCACTTGGCAAGCTAAGCAAAGCTACAATTTTAAAGGTTAGTTATCTCAATCTTGAGAATTAATATTCATCTTTTAGTTAACTTATCATTTTATTTAAATTTTTACACCTGATTGAGTTTGTTACTACTTTAGCATTTTCATGCATTCATCCTGTGCTTATGATATTTGTCGTGTTGCCATAGTTTCATCATGAAAATGTTTTGCCTTTCTCATGTGTTTAGTGATAATACAACTGATATTATGGGTAAAACAGGGCTATGAGGTTTTGAAGAGAGTTGCTGATGTGATCGGTCAATATGATAGAAAAAAGCTTGAGCAATTAAGTGGGTATGTACCCATTTTTTGAGTTATTATTTTGCTTTTAATGTTGTACCATTTTTTTTTCATGTTCTTCCGACAATTAAAGGTTATCTCTCTTCCAGTTCCTTCATATGCTTCTATATTAAAAAAGTTGACTAAAAACTTTCTTAATTGCAGAGAATTTTACACAGTTATCCCACATGATTTTGGTTTTAAAAAGATGCGCGAGTTCGTGATTGATACCCCTCAAAAGTTAAAACGCAAGTTGGAAATGGTAACTCTCTGTCTATGTATATATGTATATATCTTTTTGATGGCTGCTTTTCATATGTGTGATGACTGCTATATCTTTATTATGTGTAAGGTTGAAGCCCTTGGGGAAATTGAGGTTGCAACGAAGCTGCTTGAGGAGAATGCTGGGGCGCAGGTAATGCTTGCCCTAGGTTGTTTTAATATCATGTGAAAATTCGATCAAATACTAAGAATGTAACATATAAAGATGACCGGTTCATTTCTTTTAATCCCCTCCCAAAAGTTTTTATTTCGTTTTTTCACATGCAAGTTAATTCAATTTAAAGTTGTTATCTTTCATTTCAACAGGAAGATCCATTGTTTTCATGTTATGAAAGACTTTCTTGTGAATTGACACCTGTAGAAGTCGATTCCAAAGAATATCACATGGTTAGTTTGCTTCTTCTATCATCTGTCAAACGTGTATATATAAGGCTGTAAGCTGCCAACTATCTTTGTACTTATATATAATCTTTTTAAACCGTAATTAGATTGCAAAGTACATGAAGAACACACATGCAAAGACACATACAACTTACAGTGTTGAAATTGTTCAGATATTTAGAACCTCAAGGCATGGAGAAACTGATCGGTTCAGCAAGGTTTTGAAAATATCTTCACGCATTTAAATCATTACTTTTAGAATGACGATATCGGTAATTTGTTTATCTTGACTCTAATGTTCTATGCTGCATATTAAACAGTTCTCTAATACAAAAAATAGGATGCTGTTGTGGCATGGTTCTCGGCTATCAAATTGGACAGGAATCTTGTCTCAAGGTCATTGTTCTCCATCCATATATATACACACACACATATAGGTTGAGGATCATTACACAACACTTAAGTTATTGCGAGAACAAAAGTAACAAACCTAGATCGTTTTATTTTTTGATTGATGGTTCATATTTTTTAAGTTATGCACTTCTTACATACCAGTGCGTATATTATCTACATTAAAAACCATCGAACTAATTTGTTCCTGTGTTTTCGAAATTTATAACCTTTTAGCTACACTCGTGTAGCTTGTAGGCAACATAACCTACACATCATGTGAAGTTTATATACGTAAACAAAATTCGTTCATAGAGTTTCAGGTTATATGAAAAAACAGTGCAAGTCTACCATTCTGTTTTTCTTACATTTAAGATTAAAAAAAAACGAATAACGCATTTTGTTTCATGTACTCGCAAGGTATAGTGTTCTCCGCTAATCCCTCCCTTATACACACGCAAGCCCGCCTAATATTTGCAAACTAAACGACTAAATGTTGTTCCAAAAACAAAATATTAGGTTTGCGAATTGCACCACCAGAAGCACCTGTAACAGGATACATGTTTGGAAAAGGTGTTTATTTTGCTGACATGTTCTCAAAAAGTGCAAACTATTGCTGTGCATCTCAACAATCTTCCTCTGGTGTGCTGCTTTTGTGTGAGGTTGTTCTTGTTCTATAAACATATATTTTTGCTAAACATAATGTTTCTTTTGTTGATTAATATGGATTTCCTTGTAAAAAACATTACTTTTCTTTGTTAATTAGGTTGCTCTTGGTGAAATGGCTGAGCTACTAGAAGCTAATTACGATGCTGACAAATTGCCACAAGGAAAATTAAGGTTTTACTATCGATCCATATTTACATAACAAATCAATGGTTGAATTTATACGATGTAATAAAATACAGAATACATGGTTTTATTGACCAACTATTAATTAAGATTTAAGAAATATAAAGGTTAAATAGTATTGAATGAAAAATGGGTTTTGCAGCACAAAAGGTGTTGGCGCTACTGCACCAGATATGTCTGAGAGTGAGTCTCTAGAAGACGGCGTTGTGGTTCCACTTGGACGGCCCAAAAAGCAACTGAGTTCAAAGGTGACAACTTGTAACTACCTTTGTTTTGTTTAGTTATATAATTAAGAGTAATTAGAGTTGACTAATGCTCCGACTGAGCTATTGGTTCTAATCTCGCAGGCTAGTTTACTATACAACGAGTATATTGCTTACAATGTGGACCAGATCAGGATGCGCTATGTTGTTCATGTTAATTTCAATTTCAAGAAATAATCGTTAGTGATTTCGGTCCTTTTTGCTGTTCTGATTTCTGAGGGTGAGTTGTACCATGGGAGTCCCATGTTTTGAGATTATGGCAAAATCGCTGTCGGATATATAGATAGTTTTGGTGTAAAATATGTAAATGTTGTCTTTGTATGGTAGACAGTATTTTGCCTTGTCTATGCTGGTTGCAGGACTTTAATGACAACATATCAGTGAAGATTACAGAAGAGACTAAAATGAGCTGAAACAAGAGCTATAACAAAATGTCAACAAGCTCATACACAGTATGCTTATGCGTGTAGCTAAATAGATTTTCAACTGGAATGTGGTTTATGTATCAATCTACTATGTGTGTGGCATGTTCATGCGCTTAGTGGCGGATCCAAATTTTTTTTTTCCATGAGGGTCGGAAATTCTTGGGGTCCGTTGTTTATCAATATCGATTCAATTTTTTCAGTCAGGTTGGGATGGGTCAGGTCACAAGATAAAAGGAAATTATCAAAAATAAATCAAATAAATATTTCTGAAAGAAGGTGCAACAAGTATACAACAAATCAATCAACCAAGATTAAGAGGGTGTTTGGGATTGCGTTTTGAATCTGATTTTTAGATTATTGTGTTTTAAAAACGCAGATAATCAATTTTTAGTGTTTGGGATTGCGTATTGAAAACGCAGATAATCAATTTTTTAGGCTACCAAAACGCAATAATCTATAAACAGCTCCACCCAAGCTTTTCCAAAACGCATAATCTGTTTTGAATAATCAATCCCAAACACCCCTAAGAATGAAGTGGAACTAAAAAACTATATATAAAACTTAAACAATATTAAATGAAGTAATGTTTTTGAATTAGAAAATAAAAACAAATTAAATAAAGTAAGAACTCTTGATAAGTAATAAACAAATACAACCATTGGAAAAAATAATGTACAAAAATCATTAATATAAAGGATAGGAATGCCTTAGAGCGCGACGCGTAACACTAGCCAACATGGTATTTTTGTTCACCACTAAAAGCAAATAATTACGCAAGTTATACCTGATAATCAAATGGGTTTTCCGAATTTGTGGTGTAAGTGGGTGAAATGGTTATTAGAAGTTGCTCGGTCATCGGTTTTGGTTAACGAGTCGCCTACTTTTGAGTTTGATTGTCAAAAAGGGATTAGGCTGGGCGACCCATTATCTCAGTTTTTATTCATTGTTGTTATGGAATCATTGTCCAGTATGATAAGAAGGCGTGTACAAACGGTTTCTTTGATGGTGTACGATTACCTAATAACGGCCCAGAATTATCTCACCTGTTATACGCAGATGATGCTATGATCATGGGAGAGTGGTCAGATTTTAATTTTGGTAATCTGAAAAGGATCCTACGTATATTTTATTTATGCTCTGGTCCGGAGTGCCTAGCGCTCCCATCAGTGTGCTCTGGAGCACAGTAGATGGGGTCAGAGCAGGGGTTCCGACTGGGTTGGGATCTGCCATTTAGTGAGCTAAAAGATGAGTTTTAGAAAACTTGGTTTTCAGCCGGTACGGATAGCGCCAATGAAGAAACATCGAGTATGACTCGGGTATAATGAGGGGGTGACTACTCGTGTTCACTGCATGATATAATCCTTTGCTCACAACAAGGATAGATCCGTGGCCCGTAAGCTAAAGAAAGAATAAATGAACGACACACAAGAGATAAGTGGTTCGGTCTCGTTGACCTACATCCACTGAAAAAGATAGTCTTTATTGCTTTGAACGATTACAAATATAAAAACGAGATACAAGTGTATTACAAGTGTGTGTGTTTGTTTAAGTGGAGAATTGATCGACCTATCAAAAGGAGGTGAAGCCTTTCTTTTATAGGGGATGTATGGGTCGGGTGCCTGCAGCCCACTTCAGGAGCGCTGGGCTTGGGCCCAGGAGCTGGGCCTGTCTTCCAGAAGCCCATTCGGTTGGGTTTGGATTAATGGTTGTATAAAGGAAACCAGTTGAGAATGACACCCTGTGATTGGTCCACGTGGCGCGCTGTGATTGGTTGTCAGGGGCGGCGCCTTGCCACTGGTACACATGGCGCGTTATAGTGGACTGCAGGGGCTTCATTTTCTTCCTGTTGGCAGAGGGTTTCAGGCGGGCTACCTTCCTCTAAAAGATTGGTTGAGGCGACGTCTGACACTTAGGAAATTGTGCAGCAAGTGGGGCTCAAGGGGAGCTGCACCTTGGCGTAGGCAACTGCTTATACTCCGCGGGTGATCATCACCAGATCTGACGATGTGTTGACTCTTGATAGTTTATACTTTACATATAATGTTGTTGCCTCCTTTCCTCCGCCAAGTATTGTTGTTCCGCGGAGGTGTGTCTTGGAGACAACATTGTGGGGTACGGTGTGCCGGGGCGTTAGAATTGGTATCCTACCCCTTCAATGTTCGAAAAGACCGAAAAACTGAACCGAACCGTTACTGAAACCAAAACCAAAAAAACTTAAACTGAACGATTTTTAAAAACCAAAAACCAAACACTCTGACTATGATTGTAGTTTTACCAAAACAACCAAACCGAATCGAACCGGACCGTGCACACCCATATTTGATACCACACCTCTAAAACATAAGTAACAGTAAAATTTCAATCGACCAGCCAAACATGCAAACATAATAAAAACACAAGGACTGTTTCTACAACTTCGATTACAAAACTATACATACACAAAAACCTTAAAAACAGAGCAAAACCCCCACAACCTCTATTACCGCCGCCATCACATTTACAACCACCGTTGGCCGTCGTACAAACATGGCGGAGACAAAACGGAAAACCAACAGAGCTCCGGTGAAGAGGAATAAGAAAGGCAAAGGTAATAAGTGGAACAAGGGACCCCATTTACCAAACTCCTTAAAGAAAGAGCTAGATTCATTAAACCCAAGAGACATTAGTGATGAGGAGTTACAATCAGATGATGATATTGATGTTTATGAGTATGAAGAAAAGGTCCCAGATGAAGAGTTGAAGAAGAATCGAAGGTATGACCCAGTTGAGAATTTCGAGTATGAACTTCCTGAAGATTTTGAGGTAATGTTTTTTTTTTTTTTTTTTTTTTTTTTTTGTATTGGGGTTGTTTATAATTTGATAAAGATTATAAAAGGTTTAAACTTTATAGGAAAAGATGCGAGATTAACTTGAAATTGATATATCATAATTTAGCCTTTGAACTTTGCATATTGAAAAACTAAGTAGCTATGAGGAAGAAGACCAACTTGATAAGATCTCTTGAATTTGACCTGCAAAACTAGCAAACCGTTAGGCTCGTCACGTGGGAGGATGGAGGGCCTCTCTGTGACCACCCTCCGGCGTGAGGATAAGTATTTGTTTAGTGAGAGAAAGTATAGAGAGAGAGGTTCGGAGTGTGTGCGAACGTGTGTCACCTGTACTTTTGAGGGATATTTATACTAGTAAAAAATGTTGTACTATCATCCGACCTAGTAGTACTAACCCTCGGAGCTTTTGACCTCCGGTTGATTCTGTCGTACTTGATGTACCGGACTTTTAGGGTATTAATGAGACCCGGCTCTTTGCATGAGCCGCGTCTTAGTGTAGATGATTCGGAACCGGTGCTTTATACCTCTTCACATATTATTTATTTTGTTAAGTTAAGTTTATATTGTTTTTTTTTTTCTGATTTGAGTTGAGAGTAGTGATTGTTAGGTATAGTGTGATGTAGTTTCTTGAATTGGGTTATTGAAAGTGTGAATTTTATTTTGATGGCTTGGTGTAATAATGTTGCTATTAAGTTCTTGGTGGCTACTAGTTTTGTGTGAATGTGTGTTAAGCTCCATGATTTTATGCAAGCATGCCATGTTTATTTCCGATTAGTAGCGGTTCTAGTTCTTGTTATCTAATTGATTGTCAAGTAGCGGGGTAGTCGAGTAGTTTATTTAGGTGCATTTGGTTGTTTCTTTATGCTTTTGTTTGGCTATATAACTGGATGCAAGTGTTTCAGTTGATTAGGAATGAAAATATGAATTCAGTCTCTTCTAAAAATTCGCTAGTTTTTTTTTTTTTAAGTTTCCCTCTATTTTCGTTAGGGCTGTTCATGAGCCGAACCGAGCCGAGCCAGGTCAAGCTCGCGCTCGGCTTGGTTATAAACCGAGCCAGCTCGGCTCGGCTCGGATTTGAAACCGAGCTGAAAATCAAAGCTCGAGCTCGGCTTGGTTTTAAACCGAGCCGACTCGGCTCGGCTTGGTTTGGCTCGAATTTAAAAAGAAAAAAGCAAAATGGCTTTCAAAATTCAATAGTCTAAAATATTATTCAATAGTTAAAAATAACACATTTAAAATAAGTTCAACCTTATACAATACAAGCTAAAATCAAGTTCAAGCAAATACAAAATAAGTCTCGAAGTTCAACGGAACACAGTATAAGTTCATAAACATACAAATTAACTTGAGTACTTGGATCAAAAGTAGTATTGAGTTTATATAAATAACTTGATTAGTTGTAACTTCAATCCCAATCAAAGAATCTCTATGCTACTGTTACCAAATATTAAATATTTAACATATTCCTCATCTTTTTTAATATTCTTATAGTATATTATATGTATATAAAAAAATATACATATTAAAAATTAGAATTATTCGAGCCAAACCGAGCCAGCTCGGCTCGTTACGAACCGAGCCGAGCTAGGCTCAGTTTCTAACCGATCCGAGCCGGCTCGGCTCAGTTTCAAACCGAGCCATATCGAGCGAGCTTTTTTCGAGCTAAATCCGAGCGAGCTCCGAGCCACGAGCTTTTTGAACAGCCCTAATTTTCGTAGGATCATTTGGTTAACAATGCGGTTTGTATCGAAATATCATGGGTTTAGCATCGGTTTGATGGACGTATTTTATGTGTTTCCTTGTTTTTTTATTGATAGGATGAAGATGTAGCATCTGATGATGAGGATGGAGAAGACGAGGGAGAGAAAGGAGACAGTGATGAAGATGATGAGGATGGCGATGAGGATGATGGTGGTGACGATGAAGATGACGAGAAGCATGCAAGAATGTTGCAAGATATCACTGGACTACCTGGCGATGCTTTTGATGGTAATTTAACTTTTTAATTAATAATCATATCCCAAATGGTCTCTAAAATTCAGTTTATAATCATGTGTTATGAAATATTCAGGCAAGAAGAAGAAAAATAATGATGTAGTGTTTGAGGCATACCCAGAATCTGAATATAATCCAAGCCGTGACGTCTTGGATGGTGATGGACGCATTACGATTGATGATCTTTTAAATCCTCTTCATGGGAAATCTGGTTTTAGCAAAATCAGAAAAGATGTGCAACGAATAGATAAGAAATCAATGTCTATATTACCGCCGCTTCCAAAACCACAACAAGAAAAAATTGATAGAAAAAGTACTTATGTTTATTCGAAAAAGAAACTTACTGAGTATGAACCCTTGGTGAAGAAAAACAGAGAAGCCCCTACTATTTTCTTTGATGAAGATATCGATGTGGGCTATTCCACTGTAGGCGCAATAGCTTCTGAGTTTAGGCCCAGGACCGAATTTGAAAAGAAAATGGATTTATTAATAAACGCTAAAGAACTTTCAGATGCTCATAAGAGCGACGGTGCACGGCTTTTAGAACTTAACAAGGTATGGTTTTCTTACTAATTCTTGATTTTTGTTTTGTTGTTTTTTTAGCTAATTGCATACAATATATTACTATTTGACTAGGTATCAGCAGAAGATGTGAAAGAACGACAGGACCGTCTTGCTAAAATGCGTAGTCTTCTATTTCGCCATGAACTAAAGTCGAAAAGGGTTAAACATATAAAATCCAAAACATATCGTCGTTTGTTGAAGAAAGATAAATCAAAAGCAGGATTCATTGATACTGAAATGGACCCTGAGGCTGCTAAAGAACTTGCAGAGAAGCAGGAGTTTAAGAGAGCCGAGGTACTAAACATCTCTCTTTTTTTTTTTCTTTTCTGAAAAAAGATTAAAAAAAAGAGGTGATTTTACCTTTTTATTTATTTTATTACAGGAGCGTATGACTTTGAAGCACAAGAACACTTCCAAGTGGGCTAAACGAATCAAGAAACGTGGTTTTGATGTTCAAGATGATGGAACACGAGCTGCTATATCAGAACAGCTTCAACAACATGCTCTTTTAACTAGAAAAAGAAATTCCATGCATGATGGTGAGAGTAGTAGTGACGACAGCATGGATGATGATGATGAAGACATCTCCGGAGATGAGGATGATGCATCGAAATTAAAATTGTTAGAGAAAGGAAAAAAGAGGACGCTTGAAGTACTAGAGGAAGATGATGACGTGCCTAAATCGGGACTCCTTTCTTTACCTTTCATGGTAAACTTTTGCTAGTTTGATATTAATATCTAATCAATATTTACATTAATAAAGTGTTTATATCTGTTAACTCAATTCATCTTGGTAGGTTCGCGGGCAGAAGAAGAAGAAAGAGGCAGCCGATGAAGAAGCTAGACTTGCTCTCGAAGAATTTGATTCGTCTTTAAAGCAGTTGGAGGGTGACGATGATGTAAAAAATAAAAATATTGCTTCTTTAGGCGGTAGAAAGGTATTTGGCGCTCAAAAGAAACAGGTGTCACAGTCGAAGATTAAGGTTAATAACAAAGATAATTACTTTGATAATTCGGATAGTGAAGATGATGGTGACATAACAGAAGATGTTAAGGATAAACATGACAGGATTAATACACAGAAAGATGTCACTATTGACACTAATATTCTTCGAGAAGAGTCTGAGGTCGGACATGACCCTTTGTTTAAGGTGGTAAAATCTTAACTTTTTTATGGGAAATAGAAATTGTTTAGAAAATCATGTGACGAATTGTGTGTGTTGGTTGGTTATAGAGCTTTGACGATATCAGCAAAGATTCAGGGCCTAAGATTGAATATGATGTTTCTCTTGTCCATACCACTACCTCAAAAAAGGTACACTTAAATCATGTGAAATTGTATAACGTATTTGTCTTTTTGTTCTAAACGTTGTTTCTATGTTTTGTAGAAGAGGGATAAGAAGGATTCCAATCATGTCAAAAGTGTGAAAAAGGCGAAAGTCATGAAGCCTGAAGTTGCAGAACCGGCGCCGAAAGTCATGAAGTCAGAAGTTGCAGAACCTGCTTCCAACAAGGATGTAGATATAGAGGTAGCACAACAGCACATTTTCCGTAGTCTAACATTACATGTTTAATCATGGGTGTAGCTTTTAAGGGGCGGGGAGGGGCGGCCGGCCCCCCCGAATTTTCGCTCAGAAGTTCCGATTATATAGTATTCGTATAGAAATTCGTAAGAAATTTTTTGGTATATACGGTTTCAACCCCCCGAAACTGGTTTTCGAACCTCCGAAACTAGTGATTTCCGACCCCCCGAAGTCTCGGGTCAAGCTTCGCCACTGTGTTTAATATGTTTATTATTTATTTATTTTTATTTTTTGAAGAATGGAGATGATGATAGTGATACAGACGGTGAAATTCTAATGGTGGATGGAGTTATAACATCTGGTACAGATTATGAATTACCATCACAAGATGATCTCATAAAGCGCGCATTTGCGGGTGATGAAGTGGAGGAAGATTTTGAGAAGGCAAAACAAGAAGTTTTGAATGAGGAGATTCCAGAACCCGAAAAGCCTGTTCTACTTCCAGGGTGGGGCCAATGGACCCGCGTACAGAAAAAGAGAGGGTTACCGTCTTGGATGTTGGCGGAACATGAGAGAGCCAAAAAGAAGAGGGACGGGGAACTTAAAAAAAGACCCGACTCACATCTTAAGCATGTAATTATATCACAAAAACTTGATAAGAAGGTAAGTAAACAACATTTATGTATTTTTGAAAAGTCGATATAGAAGTTATATGAAAACTAATGAATGTTGTGTTTTTGCAGGCTGAAAAATTGCAGACGAAGGTGTTACCTTATCCGTTTAAGAGCAAGGAGCATTTTGAACAGAGTAACCGTATGCCTCTAGGGCCTGAGTTCAACCCTGCAACCACAATCGGGTTGCTTAATCGCCCTGAAGTATGCCATCTTTTTGTTTTTTTTGTTTTTTTCTTATCTAATATGCATGTTGGACCAGAGGTCAACCCTGTATGAATGTTACTTAAACCTTTGTTTTACAATATGAAGGTTGTGAAGAAACCTGGTGTGAGCATAAAACCAATTAAGCTGAAGAAGTGAATGCTGCAATGACTAGAACATAAACATAGCAGGTATCGCGTGTTAAAGATGATGATGACTGCTGTGGGTTCTGATTATCGACTTGAACTCAGTTTTGAAAGATGAACGTCCACCATTGAAGCTGTGATTCGTATTAATTTTTGTGTTCTGTTGCGGTTTTCTGGGATTTTGAAAGAGCCCCCAATCAAAATGAAAGAATAGGTGAAGGTATAATAATATGTATTATGTTTTAATACGTTACGAATGAGTTGTATCTTTTTATTTGGGTATACTTTTGTTCTTTCGCTAAGTGTCATTTTAAGAGTAAGGAAATAGTGATCAGTTGCATTTTTTTTTTTGGTTAAGGCTAACGTCCTTACGAATGAATTGTATTTTTTTAAAATGATTGTTTAATTGCACCAAGGCTTATCAAGCTGCTAGTAGTTGATTAAGATGAGCAATAATGCAATATGAACAAATTTTAAGTCGGATCTTGTTTGGTCGGAAGACCTGAGACTGTGTTTGTTGAGTTGGTAAAACAAGTTGGTGCAGAGGCAGTGTATGTGCATAGGGAAGTAAGTTATGAGGAGGTGAAGGGTGAAGGTTGAAAGGGTGTTGAAAGATGAAGGGTGAGATTCCGTCTTTGGTTGATTTGGGGCTTAATCCTACTGCCAGAATGAATCAGGTATGAAATACGCGTATCAGTGGTCGCGTAACTACTTTTGTTCGCTTATGTTTTAATTTTTTTCATATAGGATATGGTGAGTAAAAGCTGATACATGATTAAGTGGCTAAATGAGAGAGTGATGTATGTTTGGCATGACTATATAGTATATAGGTATAACACAAATCATGATAGTAGTCATATTTTTGTGTTGGTGCTCAAGGGCATTTCACGCATATAGCTGTGAGAACGCAAATCTTTGGTCTATAACGAATATGCAAATGTTAACGCAGATAAAATACACAAATTTAAGCGCGGATGATGGTACATATGTGAATTAGAACACATACGTGATTTGGGTGTCGCTTGTCAAGCTTGTTGAAGTCACTAAAAGTTTAATGCGTGAATAAAAGTAGATATGCAACTCTTAGTTGCATATCCCATGGGTAGATGAGTGACTTGTTTCTGACATTGGTACCAAAGAATGATTATTTTCATGGTTTTTAACATTTAGTGCTTGCAGAATTTCTATTGTAAAAAGGATATTTGGTGCCATTATTATTCATTTTTGGGTTAGGCAAAAGCAAGTGGTAGGTAATGCTTCCGTAGTTGGAAGTGAGACAGAAGCATTGGAAAGAGTTAAAAAGTTTGCTTCTGAATGCAAATCCCAATCTGCAAAAGATGATAGCAGCATGTATGGTGCTAACCTTATCATGTGAAATATGGCTTGCAATGGGATGCCTTTCTCCTTGGTCCATGTTTGATGAGTTGACGAAATGCTTCTAGATACTTACTGTTTAAGGGGTGTTTAGGATTGCGTTTTTGAATAATATTGTTAATCATAATGAACTATCATTGCATACATCCAAACACATAGAAAGTGATTATATATGAAAACACAATAATCAGTTTGCAAATGCACCCAGACATCCAACTTAAGAGAATGTTGTATTTCGGCTGCCTCAAACCAAAACGGCAGTGGCGATGCTGGGATGAGCTGGTTGATGTATGGGCTCCTATGGAGGGATTTCCTCTGGCAAGTCAACACACTATTTCGGTTTATGATAAAGAATAAGAATATTAATCGTTAAACACGATATTTGAATATTAAGATGTTTATATTTTTCTTTTCGTTTTTACGGAAATTGCAGATTACAGTTCTGCAAAACAAAATAACCCTGCTCCAGTTTCAGCTTGAACAAGTGTAGTCTAATGAGGAGTTTATCAGTTTATGTTTTAAGAACATCACACTTTTTTGGCACAGAAGGAATGTTTTTTGTTAATGCAGTGTCATCCCTTTTCCCATATGAAATGCTTTATGATCTTTATTTATTCCAATTCTAATTTCTTTCTTCTCCAACTAGACATGTAATCACTTGAATTCAGATTTCAACTATATCAAAGCATCGTCTTATGGTACAGAAATATAACTTCAAACAATGGGAAGTATACATATAAAATAATGGTGAAGATGTTGCACCCTAGTTCTAGCATCCTTCTTATGGTACAAAAATAACACTTTAAACAATGGGAAGTATACATATAAAACAATGTTGGGAGCAGATGTACAAAAAATAATAGCTATGACAACACTGAGAAAAAAAAGAAAACATACCAGCAAGAATTGTAATAGAACGGTGTCGAAAGATTTGTTCAAATGATGCCAGAAACTTTTAGAGAAGATAAAGCAACAAATATGAACCAAAGCAACATGAAATACGCGCAGGTAATCCAGGCCCAGACCCTAGGACCACCAAGCTCACCACCAAACACAAGCCTTCTAAGTACTAAAATCGAAATACATCCGACAGAAGTTGAGAAGAAAACCAGCAATGAGAAACTTAACCCCGCTGCATTCTCAATTCTTAACGGTTCTCCATATGCTATCAAGTTATAAGCTGTGTCAATTAGCCATGGAACTCCAATTCCCACGTAAATGTTCACTGAATTACTGCACAAAGTAAAGAAATAATGTAATGCTTAATTTCAGTTTTGCTTTTGTTTGTGTAACAATATAATGAAGGGATGTTCGGCATTGCCTTGTTCGAGCGCGTGATGAATTTAATAAATTTTAAGAATTTACAAGTAAAATGACTCCTAGACGCCTGCATAATCGGATAATCATGATCATTTTCGTTGCATTCAATCCTAAATTTACCCCTAAGTAATCGGATAAAGAGAACAGTTTCCCTATTTAAACACTCAAAAACTGATTAACTGAGTTGAAGAGCGTATAATCAGGCAATCACTTTCAAAACGCAATGACAAACGCTCTCTAAACACGATAGAAATAAGTTGTATAAAAAAACACACCGTGTGTTCCAGTTTCTTTTGGTGCTTAGTGATTAGTTTACATTTAAGATAAATAATAAATTAAAACATAATTGGATAAGACTCAAAACAGTAATTAACCTGCAGGTGATGTTTGCAATGGCGGAATCAGCAGTTGTTTGTCTTTCAGCAGCAATCTTACTTGCTACTAATCCGGCCATGAGGTTCCACTTGCCAATGCAGTAAATGCTATGACATAAGGATTGATTCCTACAAAGTGCAATGAATATTAAATTTGACTTCACAGTAAGCCAAACAAATTTGGAATATTAATTCAGATCACTAAATACAAACCTGTAACACAGCTGATTAGATCAGAAAGCCTTGTAACAATATACGCTATACCACTTATGAAAATCAAGGAGCAAATAAACGCAATCCACCCATGAGCAATCTCACACGGTGGCACTAACGCAAATAGCAATCTCCATGGAGCAACAAGAATATTCCATAAAACCCTTCCCACCCATAGCCCAATGTTCTTTGATTCTTTTATTTTCATGTTTTCCATCTGTTGAAGAAAAAACAAAGCATTAAGTGTAGAATTTAATTTTTCTTTTTATATCAACAGGTTGACACTTCATACAATGCAGTTAAATATTTCATATATGTGGTACCTTGACAGCATTAACAAATTGCTGCTTCCAAATAGAGACAACACTCAATTCTTCATAAATGTCTGTTTCATCAATATGCTTACAAGATGACTCTGGATCATTTAAAGGCAGATGATGATACGTAGAATCTGCAAATTACATTACATGTTTTAATATACATTTTTAGTCTGTGAAGATTAGAAAAATAAATATATAAATAAATAAATAAGAAGCTAATTTCAAGAAATAGCAGAAGATACCTGACTCGTGTTCTTCATGGATAGAAAATATATCAGCAATTTCTTTATCTTCATCTTTTTCATATTGGAAAGACAGATTATTGTTTCTATTTTTCTGTGGAGATAACTCTGCTGGTACCCAGTCTTCTGGTCTTTCGCTTCGCTCTCTGTAAAATATATAGAGCAAGATAACAATAGTACAAATGCTTGTGCCTTTTTCAATTTTCAGGCCGTCAATTTTCATTAACAAACTTCCCAGAAAGATGAAAAATGGTATCATACAGACTTACAGAGGAATAGATATAAAGGGCCAACGCTTGTCTTGAGCATAAGCATGTAGAAGCAACAACGCATATTGAAGCACTGTAAACAAGGCCTCCCAAAAAGTGATAACATTCGGACTCCACACCTGAAATCAAGGCATTTTAGCAAATTTCAGACCAAGAAACTGACCCCGGCAAAGGGACACATATGTAACAAACATAACTTCAATCACCTCCAAAATTATGTAGAGCCAAATATATGCCCAAAAGGACCAAAACAGTTCTACTATCCAAACTCCCAAATCCGAAATCTTTTTCAGTTCTCCGGCTTTTGGAACCACAACACAAACGGCATGGATAGGAAACAAGTCGAATGCAGCAGAACCAACAAGTGTTCCAGGGCCCAAACCTATCAATTTCGAAAATAATTCACAAATTGAAATCAAATTCAGTCAGTAAAGTATCATAAAACTTCAATGTGCAATCGATTCTGTAACATTATAAAACCAACAGGCAACAACAAATGTTCCAGGGCAAAAACCTATTTATTTAAGGAGATTTCAGAATCTGAAATCAGTTTCATTCAATAAAAAATCATATGATTTCGATGTGCAAACGCTTCTGACACATCACAACCAACAAATGTTCAAGGACCTTAACAAATGTTGCAGATGGCGCTAGGCGGGCGGTGAGGTCCAGCCTAGAGACTAGTCGGGACTAGGCGAAAATTAGGTGGAATTAGGCGTTTTGGTATTTTTATACGTATTTTACATATATATATATACACAAATTTAGGTGTTTTTTGAAAATATGTTAAGATATATACACATAATACTTAGAAATACTTAGATATATACACATAATACTAAGAAATACTTAGAACTAAAAAAAAATTTAAAAAAATATAAAAAAAAAACCACCGCCTAGGCCTGTCTAATGGCCAAAATGCCCAGATCATCGCCCAGCCCCTTATTCCGATAATCACCTCCGCCTAGCGCCTAGGCAGATTTTTACAACCTTGACCTAACCAATTAATCTAAGGAGATTTCACAAACTGAAAATTAATTTCATTCAGTAAAGAATCATACAATTACAATGTGCAAACGATACTGCGACATCTATTAACATAATGATATTTCACAAACAGAAATCAATCTCATTCAATAATGTATCATACGGTTTCAATGTGCTGAGTGATTCTAGGACATTATAGAACCAACAAATATTCCAGGGCACAAACCTATCAATCTAAGACAATATATTTAACACTTTGAAATCAGTTTCATTCAATAAAGTATCATACAATTTCAATGTGCAAATAATCCTGTCATCAATTCAAAAACATTTAATCAAATAAAGCATCATACTCATTCAATCTGCAAACAAATGAAAAATTCTGCAACACAAAACATAATCAAACAATATTCAACAACATAACCACTAACCACCAGCATAAAGCTGTCCAATATTCCGAATGGCATCAATCGTAGCCAACGATATTTGCGGAAAACTAGTCCCAAAAGCCAGCAAAGAAATATCAGCAACAGTAAAATTCCACACCTTCTCATGTTTCACAGTTTTTAAACCACTAACAGGATCCACAACTGTCACAGTCCTGGTATGCTGCACAACGTGCTCCATCGATCGAAAAAACCTAGCGGTTATCGCAGATAATCCAATGAAACAGTAAGCAAGTGCTACAAAATATAAAAATGTACGGAATCCATCTCCTAGTGTAACTTCAGCATGAACAATAAAATAACTTCCACATGCTTTCTCCAATGTAATATCATTGACTCTGTGTCCTATTACTGTTGTAGCATTATTAATATCAGACACCATTTCGTTTAACAGGTTTAAGATCGAAGATCATAAACCCTAGAGAAACAGAACAATCGTTAATTCGTTATTTATTTATTTATTTTTTTGATAATTAATAATGTATCTGGAAATAGATTACATGAAGTGTGAGTGTGACATAAATATTGTTGGATGAAAGAGGTGCAGGTAAAAAGGTCGTGCGGTGTAGAGACGTCCACGCATACATCATCGTCATCATTAATTATTATTATTATTATTGAGCAAACACGTTTTTTGGAAGTCAAGACTCAAGACGTCAATTTGGCCAATTGAACACTTGCTAATTGTAGTATGAATGCTTTTAATTATTAGAGCATTCACACTAGATCCTCCTTCTCCATCTCTATAATTACACTAAAAATCACTACCATTCTCTCTCCTTTTCTATTTAATAATACTTACTCTATACTTTTATCATTACATTTTCTCTCTCCTCTACTCACAACCACTTCTAAAAATATTAAAAAATTATGGAGGGTGAACAGTGTCCCCTCCAAATTTACTGATGAACAGTGTCTCATCTATATATTTTCTCTCTCCTCTACTCACAACCACTTATACACACTCTATATAATATGGAGGCCCCCCTCACACAAATATAGAGGCTCTACTGTGAATGCTCTTATTACTCCGTATTATATTATCTTTAAAAGATCATGAAAACGTAAAATATTCATCCCATCAATTATCGTTAAGGTTGGAAATCAATTGAACTTTCCACGAACAGTTTATGAACTTTTTGATAGGAAGTTTGTTCGTTTAATAAAAAAACAAACACGAACAAAAATTTTTGGATCCTTAGCCGTTTCCCTGTCATCCTCTTGTAATATGTTATGGTTTTTAAAGAAAAAGTAAAATATTAATTTGTTGATATTTCTTCTATAAATTTCATCATTTGTTTAGAAGAAGATTTTTGTTGTCGGCTGAGGTAATATGAATATATTATTGTGGTCCAACTCGTGTTACTCGTTTTAACGATCCAATCATCAATTTATACTTGATTTTATGTTTGCCCATTTTAGAGCTTTCCATTATATAAAAGCCATATCGTTTTCACCTACCTATTTCTGAATTAAATACGTGCTTATTATTGCGGGTCCAACTCGCATTATTCTTTTCGACATCATTTTTTTTTTTTTACTTTTATAATTTCCTATGGCTGCCTACTTTTAGATCTCTCTGTTAATTCATGATAAAATTTTTTCAAAAGGCATTATAGTCCAGCGACATCTTAGTGGTGAGATAAGACTTATGGACTATAAGGTTCTGGGTTTGAATCTCACATGGGGTTTTTTTCTCATAATTATGAGTTCCCTTCTGAATTGGTGACTTGGTGGTGGAATATGATCGCGTGTTAACACTGGTGGCACGATGATACTCTAGTGATCCGTGAGTGATTCCAATTAGCCGTTAAAAAAAAATCATGATTTTTTTTTTTAAATTTCATTCATATTAAAAAGAATTACATAGATTGTCCTTTAGTTATTAACGAAATTGACTCTCTGCCTTTTATGTTAATTTTTCACTCCTTATGTCCTTTATTTTCTAAATTTGCTACATCATCTGTCCTTTAGCCTAACTCTATTAAAAAACTTGGTTAACTTTGAAACTGAATCTACACTTTTAGCCCTTATAGTTTCCCTAAGCCTTAAACCCAAATCAATCGACGAAACTAAGGCAAGGCATGAAACGAAATCATAGGGCTTTTAAACTACATCAAATGCCGATCAAAATCATATAAAATAATCATACTAACCTGTTAGAAACGAGGTGTAATCATCGATTGAAGGCTCGCAACTAGGGCTACAAACGAACCGAACGAACACGAACAAGGTCTTATTCGTGTTCGTTTGTTAACAAAAATATGTGTTCGCGAACAGTTCATGAACACTTACTGAACAAGATTTTCTGTTCATGTTCGTTTGTTAAGAAAACACTCATGTCCGTGTTTGTTTGTGTTCGTTTGTTATTTTGTTCATGAACGCACACGAACACAAACGAACATTAATGAACACAAACAAATGTTCATGAACACAAACGGACACAAAGAAGTGTTCGTGAACGGAAACAAACACAAACGAACATATATTAACTTTTGAATAACATCGAATTCACAAACATTAAGACATTAGCTAGATCTCCCCAAAATATAACCTAATTGTCCAAACATACATAGTAGTGGAGAAGGGCGTTGGGTAAAATAAAAAAAATATAAAAAAGTATAAAAATTAAAAACCTTAATAAACTACCGAACACAAATGAACACATTACCGAACGTTCACGAACATAAACGAACGAATGCGACATCTGTTCATGTTCGTTCGTTTAACTAAACGAACGGAATTTTATGTTCGTGTTCACTCGTTTATTAAACGAACGAACACAAAGGAACTCCCGCCGAACGGTCCATGAACTGTTCGCTGAAAGTTCAGTTCGTTTGCAGCCCTACTCACGACTGTCGATTCTAGTTTTGTGTAAGTACCATTGGGAATACTTTTAGTTTCGCGTTAAGTACCATAAACCATAATTTTGAAGTAAAACGATTGATAAAAAATATATTTTGTTTTTATAAAAACTCATTTTCTATATAAACATACACATATATAACCGAAGTTAAGCGAATTCACGTCAAACATAACCCGACAAACATGAAACTTGACCGAAACTTGTTAAAAACTTATATCGAATCCATCCAATTCAAACCGAATCGCAAAACGGGGTCAAAAACCCGAACCGAACTTGACCCGCGTTAACAAAAACAGATCTTACACCTTCAAATCGCACCCAAACTTGAACCTGGATCTACCCACGTGTTTACAACTCTAAATCGCACCATACATTCCAATATTAAATGTTATAGGTTCCAGATCGTCATCCAATTGACCAATTCTTTAAACGTTTAGAAACCCACTTGTAAACTGAGCTTTTATACCATAAATTGAAACATATTATAACATCTTATGCCTTAGTTGACTGTTTATATGCAAAAATATACCATAAACACCCACCAAATTGTTCGCAATTTAAAGAACAAGATCAACCCAGTCGAAATTTTAATTGTTCGATTTAGCCTCGAAAACGATCAGGTCAGCACGGTTATTATACATGGTTTTGATCAGAATTTGATGTAGTTTAAAAGCCCTATGATTTGATTTCATGTCGTACCTTAGTTTCGTCGATTGATTTAGGGTTAAGGCTTAGGGTTCAAAAAGGCTTGAATTGGGAACCAGAAACTATAACCAGAAACTATAAGGGCTAAAAGTGTAAATAAGTTAACCAGGTTTTTTAACGAAGTTAGGCTAAAGGACAAATGGTGTAGTAAATTTAGATAATAAAGGACATAAGGAGTGAAAAATTAACATAAAGGGTAGGGAGTGCAATTCGCTAATAACTAAAGGACAATCTGTGTAATTCTCTCTTCACATTATTTAGTTTTACATTAAAAAATAAACTCTGAGTACCGATATTTGCAAAATTCACAGAACTATTAACCTATTTAGTGGTAAAATAAACTCTATAAAAATATGAATTAGATCTTATGGTGATAAATGGGGTTGTAAATGAATTGATGTTTGACAAACTGTCTCGTGAAAAGTTCGTTTGCGTTCTTTCGTTTAATTAAATGAATTAACATGAAGAAGGATTTTTTTTGGACTAACTGAACACATGAACACAAACAAGGGCCATATTCGTTATGTTGTGATTGTGAACCTTTAGTTAATATATTTATGTATTTTTGGAACTGTAAAATAATAAGGATTGTGGGGAGAAAGCTTGTAACTAAAGAAAAGAAAAAATACTTCCAGATAATATAACACATATCCCTTAAGAATGAACACTTCTAGATGACTCATCGGTGATTCTACATGATAACCGGACAAACATATAATCTACGTACTCGAACTACGTATTTCAAATTCAACAAATTTGGTAAAGAAAATGCTCCATTATTAGACCTAGAGGCTAGAGGTGCACAAAACGGTTTGGGCCAAAGAACTGTTCATTTCGTTCAAAATCGGTTCGTGGGAGGAACTAGTTTGGAGTCTAAGAAACGCAAACCAATGGGAACGGTTGGGTTCAGTTTGGGACTGGTTCGGCTCCATAGGTCCCCAAACACAAACTTTACTTCAAATAGTTTGATAAAGAAGAACCTAATAACCATTGCAAAAAACACATTAAGTGGGTGTTTGGAATTGAGTTTGGAAATGACTTATTGATTTATTAGTTTTTTGAAAAGTTAATAATTCAATAATAATAAAAAGCCATGTTTTTATGGCTTTTGAAAATGACTTATTGGCTCATTAGCTTTTTTAAAAGTCAACAAGTCGTTTGCAAACTTAATCAACACCCTCTAAACATAACCCAGGCATAATATTCATCCTCGCCTTCATTTTCAGGAATGTAAAAATACCCTAGTTTATAAACACTACAATATTCCCTATAAGCAATCACATTATGTCAATCTTGCACATTGTGCTTCTTCAATTACTTATTTGTTAAGTATCTAAGATACCATAAAACATAGGGAAACCACTGCAGATGTTCAAAATTTAAAAACATCAAGATTGTAGAATGCATATTTTACATAAAAATGCAATCTTCTATGGAAATACAAGTATATATGCATTACGTGTGCATGTACTTGATAACTAGGTTATAAAAATGTAAAATGAGGATGGAAGATTATTTTTCAAAATAATTAGATAAAATGTGCGGATATAAGTCAATTTCCATGTCAATGCATCTTTGAATCCGTAGAAAACCTTTTTGGGTAGAGTTTGAAGAAAAGAATCATAAAATGGAGGTTGATTTATCAAAAGAGAAGAGATTAACCTTTTTCTGTTGATTTGTGTTACGATTCAAGGTTATGCTAATACACGATTTGAAACACGATGTTTAATCCATATCATCAGTTAAGCTGAATTTGAACTAGGTGATTACACACCATCAGTAATGCAGCTTGGTATATTTATTGGAGATAATTTCACCTCCTTGTTTTCCTCCACCATGCTCTTCCATGTTTTCCTCCTTGTATTATGCCCTAAGACTAGCTCCTTGCATTATGTCTCATGATTAGCTCTCCTTGTCTTGTGCCCAAAGTTTAGTACTTTCCTCATTTTACTATCTCTTTATGTATTTATATAGGAGGTTCTTTTCTCCTTCAATTGTACCAAATATTTCTATCAACAAGATCTTTCATATTCTATCTATATACTCCTATACAAATAATCCACATTGTCATTTTAAGAGTCGGTGACTAGAAACCGAGCAGCCCTTGGCTACTGGGCTAATCAAACTTAATCAAATACAAAAACGCCTCCGCTTAATTTCTATATGGTATCAGAACAGTGTTCTTGATCCTTTGAACAATCTGCTCATCAAAAAAATTCCAAATAAAGATCCAAACCCAAACAAACCTGTTTAGTCGAACCACCACAAACCCAACCTGAATCACCAACGTGAACCCCTACAACCGTAGATTCATCACTGTAATCCACCTCCACTTTAGCCGCCCCAATCCAAACAAACTGCTTAGCCACAACCCACAACCCTAGCCGCCACCGACTCCATTCTATGGCGGAACCCCCAGCTACCGCCGCATCACAAACGCAAATTCAACCGTCACTACAAGAAATCCGGGAACCCTCGGTAGGAGAACAAGAATATTCCTGTGTTGGAAAATTAATATATAAAAAAGGGAATAGAAAATGGCGGATTGGGGGCTAGTGATGTTGTTCATGTTGTTGTCGTCGGGGCTGTTGTTGTAGATACAGGGAAGGAACAGAGTGGTGCAGTTTAGAAACATGCAGACTAGTGGCTTCCCCATAAATGTTCACACCTTCGATCCAACCACCCAACTCAAACACGCAGCCATGAAAAAAAAGGTTGAGGACGATCCATGGTGATTTGGATATGGTAGATGCATCTGAAAGCAACGCTGGTAATTTAAAAGGTCTTTCTCCGGATTGGTGGGGTTTTAAATACGGATTTGTTTCTGGAGGTTTTCTTGGTGCTCGGCGCATTAAGTTTCTTTCTTCTTTATGTGGATGACATCATTTTGGTCACGTCGTCTACTGCTCTTCGTGAGCAACTTATGGGCTATCTTTCTAAAGAATTTGAAATGAAGGACCTCAGCGCATTAAGTTTCTTTCTTGGTATCTCTGTCTCGCGCAACCGCGACACAATGTTTTTGTTGCAACAAACATATGTTGCTGACATTATTGAACGCGCGGGTATGTCCTCTTGTAAACCCGCTGCCACTCCAGTCGATAGGAACTCTAAACTCAATGCGACCGCGGGTTCAGATTTTGATAACCTGACACTTTACAGGAGCTTAGCAGGAGCTCTTCAATATCTCACCTTTACTCGTCGAGATATCAGTTATGTTGTTCAATAGGTATGCATGCATATACACGCGCCCAAAACAGATTACTGGAATGCGCTGAAAACGTATCATTAGATACGTTCAAGGCACTGTCTCATTTGGCCTAACCTTAACACCTCACAGGGATCCTGCTCTTCTTGCCTATACGGATGTCGACTGGGCTGGATGCCCAGACACTCCTCGCTCAACGAGTGGCTATTGTGTTTACTTGGGAGACAATCTGGTTTCTTGGTCTTTTAAACGTCAGCCTACCATCTCTCGATCCAGTGCCGAGGCTGAGTACAAAGGTGTTGCCAATGTTGCTGAAATCCGCTGGCTTCGAAATCTACTTCTTGAGTTACATCGCCCACTTTCAAAAGCCACCATTGTTTACTATGACAATGTAAGTGCCATATATCTCTCGGGTAATCCTGTTCAACACCAGAGAACGAAACACATTGAACTTGACAACACTTCGTGCGCGAACAAGTCCAGCACGGTCAGGTCCGTGTTCTCCACATGCCATCACGTTATCAGGTTGCAGATATCTTCACAAAAGCGTTACCGTGCATTCTGTTTGAAGACTTCCGCTCCAGTCTCAGCATACGAGAACCTCCCGCTTTAACTGTGGTGGTGTAATAGAATATTATTGTGTCATTATTGTAATTATTGTAGTTAATATGTTTCCGTATATACAAGATCCTAATTGATCTCCCTTGTATTATATAAACCGATTAAGGTGAATGAGAAAATCAACCTTGATAATAATAATCTCTTACAAAAAAGTGACTTGTTAGGTCAGTGACACAACCTGAAGTACCTTGATTGTTGCTATTTATTGTATTTTTGTATGGTTTAGATAATAAGAATAGTTCAAGGACCAGAAGTGTCAATAAGTGATAGTATGCCACCAACTTGTTCTTGAGAGCAGCTAAATTAGATATTGGTGGTCCGGTAAGGCTTCGTAGATCTAAAGATTTGCCTAAAGCTTATATGCTAGCTAAAATTGAAAATGAAGCTAATAAGTTAGTGATAACATAGGATTGATAATTAAGTATTAATTAAAAGCTAAAAATAACATTAATAAATGAAGTCATGAACCATCCAAAATAACCTAAGAAATAACCGGACCGATGGAACGGATAAGTAAGACCGAACCGATACGTAAAGATAACCGATGAACAAAGTACCTAATACCGAACCGATTACCAGAAAAGGAGACATCCGATAGACATAAGAAACGGAAGGGACGAACGACATAAGGACCAATAGACAATCGAAAGATTGGGTAAAGACTGACGAATAATGAAATGACGGCTATGACCCAGCGGTACATAGCCGCAAATAATAAAATAGTAATAAACCCATTCCCTGCCAACGGCTACAGTGACATCCGTCACTGTTCACGCCGGCAACATGATTACTCGCCATTAATGCGCAGTGGTAGCCTGCCTATAAATACTGGGTGGTTGCGGACATTTACTCCATTCATTAACTACCACCGGCAGTCACTCTGCCTCCGCACCAACCTTTAATCCATTCCTAATCCATCACACTTCAACATTTGGCGCCCACCGTGGGGCCCGAGACTGAATCGCTTTAGGAACTCCGTCCCCACAAAATGTCATCATCCGAACCCCCGCCAATCAGTAACGTTACTCCTCCTCCGATGGGTAACACTACTGAGATGGCCACTCCAGCAGTATCACCAGAACTAGTCCGGTCGAATTTCCTTCAAATACGGCAAACTCATGAATGAGTATGTGCGAGAAGAAAGAGCCAAGGGTCTGGCCCTGAGGCTAGATTTTGACGAAGAAGATGCAGTTGTTGGTACTGGCCGCATGCCCCCACCGATCAACAGCCAGGCGTTCACGGTAGCGGAAGCAACGCTTACACCGGCCTCTTGGCTAACGAGATGATACGAAGGAACTCTCGACCAAGTAGTTCTGGTCTGACCTCCGTAACCGCTCCATCCGAACCAATCGTGAATGCTATGCCGCTCAATAATGCATACAATCAGAATGACCTGAACTTGCCTTATCGACCGTCCGAAGGGTCTAAGTTTCACCCTCGAATAGCCAACTTTGTTCCACCTATCCGAGTCAAGATGCCTTCCAACATGAGGGTTTATGAAGGAACGGCAGATCCGGAAGATCACATCCTGTTGTTTGATAGCGTGGCACAGAATGAAGGATGGCCGATGCCAACTTGGTGTCACATGTTCGTGCAGACTTTAGCAGGGGTAGCACGTGTATGGTTCAATGGCATTCCTCCGGGAAGCTAGACAACTTTGAAGAACTAAAGATCCATTTCTTAGAGCATTTTCGACAACAAAAAAGGCATATGAAGGATCCCGTGGAAAACTCCACAATATCAAACAGAAAGAAGGGGAAAGTTTAAAAGAGTTTGTGAGTAGATTCAAAGAAGAGTCTTTACAGGTGAAGGACGCTGATGAGAAGATGAGAATCTCAGGATTCTTGCACGGTATACGAACAAAACAACTTGTTGAAAATTTGAATGCACGAGTCCCTATGACAATGGAAGAGGCAATTGAACGAACCGAAGCGTTCGTAAGGGGAAAAGAAGCCGTCCAGTCATCGATTTCAAGAAGAAACCGGACGACAACTCAGAAGGGGACAATACCCCAAGAAAGATCAGTTCCACCGGCGTTCCTATAAGGATCAGGACAAAGGGTCTTCCGGTGAGAGAAGGGGCAAAGACGATCGGACCAAGGGGGCCGAAAGAAAGGAGTTCATCTTTACTGAACTAACGAAGACGCCCAAGAAATCCTGGCAACGGAATCCAATGTGAAGTTCAAACCCCCTTACCCTTGCAAAAAACGGCTAAACAACAGAGCTCCCGGAAGTATTGTGAATTCCACGAAGACAAGGGCCATGACACCAATGAATGCTTTCAGCTCAAAAAGCAAATTGAGGAAGCCGTCAAGACGGGGCAGCTCGACCATTTAATCAAGGATATAAGAGGTAAGAAGCGGAAGAACGAAGGAAAGAATGACAAGACGATCATGATGGTACGACCGACCGTTGCGTTAAGCGACCCAGGGTCGTCTACGAAAGTAGGGGAGAAACCATTCACTGGAGCGAACTCCCGATTCACTTCCCTGCCATCAAGCCTCATGAGGCCAAAGAAGATCCCCTGATCATTCAAGTTACAATAGGGGAATAGCTCATCCATCGGGTTATATAGACGAAGGAGCTGCATCCGACATAATGTACGAGCACTGTTTTGTACGTCTGCCTCGGCAAGTACAAGAAGGGATAGTGCCCGTATCATATCCTTTAGTCGGATTCTCCGAGAACAGGTCTCCCGCGGGGTCAAATACAACTCTTTGTAAGCATAGGTGAAGAACGGAAAGAAGAGTTGAAAGCTCTAAACTTCATCGTGGTTGCCGCTGTTACCCCGCATAATATGTTAATTGGAAGACCCGGTATCGTACGTTTGGTATGGTAACCTCGAGCAAACATGGCCTGATTAAGTTCCCTACGTTGGGAGGAGTTGCAACATTGAACACTTTAGTCCGATGTCCAGAGGTCGGCTACACTGAAATCTCAGCCGAACCTGAAAGATGGCACATACACCCAGATTATTCGATCAGTTCGTGATAATCGGAAAGACGTTAAGTCTCGAATGTAAAGAACAGCTCTATCGGTCCCTCAGGAGAAATTTGGACGTCTTTGCTGGACGCCCGATGATATGACAGGGATACCTCGATATGTAGTAGAGCATCATTTAAATGTGTACCCCGATTGTCGACCGGTGGTCCAAAAGAAGAGATCATTAGCACCGGATCGGAGTATCATTGTATCAGAAGAAGTTCAAGCGCTAACAAGAGCAGGAATCATGAAGCCTGTTCAATACCCTTCCTGGGTGGCTAACCCCGTGATGGTGGAAAAGGCCAATGGGTCCTGGAGGATGTGTGTAGACTACAAGAGACCTGAACAAAGCATGCCCGAAAGACCACTACCCCTTACCGGAGATTGATTCAAAGGTCGAATCAGTGGCGAGTTTTCGGTTCAAATGTTTTCTAGATGCGTATATAGGGCTATCATCAAATAAAATGGCCCGGAGGATGAGGAGAAAACGGCCTTTCACACAAGTCAGGGGTTGTATTGTTATCGGGAATATTGCCGTTCGGCCTGAAGAATGCTGGGGCCACGTACCAGCGGCTGATAGATAAAGTATTCGAGGAACAGATAGGGAAAAATATGGAAGCTTATGTAGATGACTTAGTCATCAAAATCCCGGATGAAGAGCGATTGCTGATGGATATCGCCGCGAGTTACCAACCTCCGAAGAGTCAACATGAAGTTGAACCCTGTGAAATGCTTCTTTGGCATGGAAGAGGGTCGGTTTTCTGGGCCACATTGTTGCCAAGAAGAAAATTCATGCAAACCCCGACAAAGTACGAGCAATTCAAGAGATGAGGTCGCCTAGGACGTTAAAAAGAGTTACAAAGCCTGAACGGAAGACTGGGAGCATTGAACAGGTTCTTGTCCAAACTAGCCGAACGGTCCTACCTTCTTTAGGTCCTAAAGAATCATACCAAGAAGTCGGGGTTAAATTGGACCAATGAGGCTGAGTCGGCCTTTCAGAGATGAAGCAACATCTGTGCGATCTACCCTCTCTGGTGGTTTCCAGAGGACCGGAGAGACGTTATTTGTATACCTGGCGGCCGGGCCGGAAAGCTATCAGCAGCGTCTTGTGCGCTAATCGAACTACGTTTTATGCCAATTTTCTTTGTTAGCAGGTGTCTAAGAGAAGCTGAGACTCGGTACTCCCGATAGAGAAGCTGGCTTTAGCGTTAACTCATACAGCGCGGAAGGCTAAGGCGTTATTTTCAAGCAACCACATAATAGTGCTCACAAACTCAGTTCTGAAAGAGGTGTTAGGGCCGACCAGAAGTGGCTGGAAGACTCACCAAGTGGGCGGTCGAGTTAGGAACGTTCGGCATTGAGTACAAACCC